>NMRB01000834.1:191771-204289 GCA_002633025.1 Notospermus geniculatus | reverse complement strand
TGGTTCCTCCGTGAGGTTTGGAGGTGAAAAATCAGACTTTAACTCCACCTTTCGATGACTCGCGTTCATATTTTTCCTCCACGACAAAACAAACATACCGACCTAAAACAAACCCAACATTCACCGCTAACAAAGTCATAAATCTCGTAATACAGAATTATGCAAAAACGATGACAGATTAACACATACATAATGGAAGCACTGAAATGGATTATTTCACAATGGTTCATTTAAAATACTTAATGAGCGTTTTATAGGCGATTTGAGCTGTGACTCGGTAACCGTTTAACACATTAGCTTACTTTGTTCCCAACTTGCACAGCAACTAACAGTTTAATAATTCAATCGCCAAATTTTGTTACAATTCAGAGCTGTTGATACAAAAATATCAATTTTTCATGAAAATTGAATAATGGGAAAGTGTTTGGTCCTTTTTACGCCATTTTTGCGGTCATACATCATCACACCTGAGGTATGAATGTTTTATACGTTTTTTGCAAACTTTGGCAAAAACACAAAGTAGTTCAAAGCAAAATAGCAGCCATGATATTACTGTAAACCGTGATATTTTCGGGACGCTAAATGTTCGCGATTTTGGTGATCTACGAATTCGCGAAGAATAAATATTCGCGATTGGAACCCTTCACCTTCAAAATAATAATAATAAGAGTAATTTTTGCGCGATTTATGTTCGCGTTTTGATCCTTGAACGCGAAAATAAAACGCAGGCGAAAATTTCACGGTTTACAGTATGATATTTAGCAGTACGCATCGTTTGTAATGGATTGGAACCTAGGGTTATGGCGCACATTATAATTTTCAGGCCATTTGATTAGAAGCCTTGCCCCTTTCACACCGGACCTGCGTAGAGTTGCGTTGTGCGGCGTACCGAGTACGATGAAATTAGGCTGCGTACTCATGAAATAAATGTTGCTACGCGCAGGATCGGCGTAGTCCCGGAACCCACACTAAGCAAAAGTATGCAACATTATGCCCTTCCATATGTAACACTACGCAGCCTCTCAAAGGATTTTTCATCGGACTGTTGTAGGGTTTAAGCATACTATTGCGCAGGCATGGTGTACAGTAGCACAGGCCTAGTGTTATGTAGACTATTGCGTGAAAACTGCGTACTTTCTGTATCCAGTGCTCTACGCCGAAGTACGCGAAAAAATTAAACATGTTTAATTTTTAGCATCCATCTTGCGTACCCCTTTGCGTTCCCTCGGCGTATTGCCACGTAGGCCAGTGTAGGCACAGCGTAGGGCACCGTAAGTTCAGCATAGTCGGTAAGCCGCACTACGCAACTCTACGTAGGCCCAGTGTGAAAAGGACTACATCAAGTACAAGTCAGGCAAAATTCCATGAACTCATATTGTTCTATGAAGAGGCAGAAATTCTGTCCAAGTATTTAATCCCCATCTCGGCGCAATAGACAGAGTGTCAGGTGATTACATCCCGTGCATAGATAGGACCATCTCATCGCGGCCTATCTCCTGCCCTGACAAACTTCTCATGCCATATTGTCTAAAATCATGTCGGGAGGTAAGAAATGAATAATTCCGCTGAATATTCGGCATCGCCATACGTTTATCAGTATCGCATTGTCCGATCGTGTCCGTAACATCAACGGGAGATTTTTGTACGAATTCCCTCGGTACTTATGACGGCGGCTTTCTAAAGAAAGTTATGAAATGATGTCAAAAGTCAACGATATGAATAATCGCTCATCGGTGAGTGGAGGTTGGCTCATTGTATATTGTAGTTGGTTATCGAAAGTGTCGGCCAACCTGGGCCACACTTGACAGCCTCTCAAACATTTCACACCAGCCCGAGATAACGTACTGGTACGTCGTTATTCTCCAAAGGTTGACGATCGGGGGGTCATTCCTCATCAAGATGATAGCACCACAACACGTTAATTGTTACTCAGCATCAAAGACAGGAAACTTGGGTATCCCCGACACGAAACTTGAAAACATGCTCATAATATCGCGATTTGGCCGCAAAAGTATGAATACTTAATATCAGCGATAACAGCTGTCGTGGACGGGAACGCTATCCAAATCTAACTCACGATATGCCCGTCATATTGTAAAAACTTCGGGCAGGTCTTTTTGTCCGCAAAACTTCACTGTCAAAAGAAAACTCGACAAGGAGGAAATTGTGTTTTATTTTGTTCGCGATCAGAAAGGAGTCGCCGGGCGCCGGTCGAGAGTCATTATGATCACACGGCGAATTCTTTTCGAACTACTTTCAATGATTTTCTGCGGACGTAATAAATCACGTCGCGGGACTCTCATGATAAACTGGACAGTAAACACAAGAGGATGTTTTGTGCGAGACTGACGTGCATTCAGTCCACTTGTGTATTATTACTTTTATTTGTACACAAGTACCTTGTGTGTTTCATTTATTTCTTGAGATACCAAACGTCAACTCCGTATTGTTGACTCTTCGCAATTCCACGAGAACGCGGCCAATAACTTTTTGTCGTCACTCGTGATATCGCGTCGACACTGGTTATTGTAAATGAAGAACTCTGGAGATCTCCATTCCTTTCTTCTCAACGCTGAGTGCAACATTTCCAAAATTTGACGCTTGATTTGTCAACTCACACAATCCTCCCACAATCCTTCCCAAAACTTTTGGTTCTTTCAGGATGTTGGCAGACAGTGTCAGCAGGGCCGTAGCTAGCTTTTTTCGATGGGGGGCATTTTAAGCAGATGAGCTCAACGGACTTGGGCTTCACCTTTGGCACTGAAGGGGCCGGTTTTGCGAGGGTCTGGGGGACCTCCCCCTGAAAAATGTTGAAAATTCGAAGTTCTCAGAGATGCAATTTGAGTTCAAGTTGCAACACACCATTGGGGCCAATGTCACATTGTTAGGAAATCTGGCTCTTACCAAGAGTGAGTGCACCCAACTTTAGTAGTCCACTCTAATTGTCAAGTAATTATCTCATTTTTCGTGAATGTGGTGGGCATTATTCTTGATAGAATAGGCCTAATCAGTTACCATTGGTCTAGGCCTGCTGTTATGACCATTTTTTAGGAGTTTCAACAGTATACAGTAGGATTTATTGTCAAGTATCAAAATGCATTGTCTTAGCCACTGTTACATAACATTACTACTTCTCTTCATGGTGATTGTTAATCTTTCAGATTCAAGCGTCACCACTGCAAATTTCATTTAAATTGGGCCAATACTTTCTGAAATATGCACACTTTGGACATGGGAGCTTTCTTCCTCCAACCCCTTTGAAACGGCCTCTTCTGGTGACAAGTCATAACTGCTGATGAAACACCTCCAAAGCTACCATGGAGGAAAGTTATCATACAGACCACAAAAGGTGAAGAAATGATTCAAATGCGAATGATAAAACTCATCATAATGTTGTTGATTTCATACCTTGACCTTTAAGTAAGAATTGAGCGATTATATCAGTTTCGGAATCGGAAGACAGCAGGTCACACTGTACACGCACATACAGCATCCAGTACACAGGGTGTGTCAACCTGACTTGGAACGGAGATTACGGTGTAACAGGTGCTGAGATCCTGAGGGATAAGGTAGCAGGTTTTGATAATCGGACATTTAAGAAGTGCAATTTAGGAAATGAAACTAACAAGCCAAACATTTGTCGATTTTAACGAGATTGTGAAATAAAGTGTCGAATGGATATGTCGATTGAGGTGTCAGATTGGCGAAGTGGTATTATCAGTGTCTGTCACTTCTGATGTCCTGGTTCAAGACCTTTCAGAGTACCATAAATGAATCAAACAAAGGTTTAACTGCGAACGATGAAGTAACTGAGGGATACACTTCATGTGTTGCCACCAGATGTCTCTCACTGCCTGAATTTTGGCTTTACGTAGTAGGCACGAGCTTCAACATTTTTTATGATAGTGGGGTACATGAATCTGTCAACTTGATGCCTTGAATTCCATTTCTGAGGATAACAGAGCTATATTTTCAGCACAGTTAGTGTTCCATGTGCAAATGTACGTCAGCCTATTCAAATGTACACAGATGACCCTGCGCTCTCATCGTTTGTGGGGGTTCTCATTAATTCAGTCCTTTTGTACCATAACATGATATAGTCTGAATTCAACAAAGTTTGCACTAAACATGCAGAAAGGTCTTGCCTATCATATGGAAGAGTCAGAATGCAAATCTGTTGAGGTCTAAAGGGATACTGTGCGCATTTATAAAACGCTAAATTTGTAAGTTGAACCTTTATGGTTGATTCCTTTGGACCAATTTAATAGACGTTTGCTAAGCTAACCATTGGTTCCACCAAAAATAGATAGGCATGCGAAAAGTGTACAACTAAATTTTCACAAAAAAGCCTGGTTTGGATGGATAGTAAGCGCTATACAGAGCTTAGAAAACGGGGCTTTTTGGTGAAAAATTTTGTTGTACATTTTTCGCACGCCTATCTATCGGCCCTTTATGGTGAAACCCATTCCCTTATTTCAGGGCATGCACTTCATACAGTACCTGGCACAATTGACCTCCCTAAATCCGCGTACCTTCCCCGTACGTGACGAGGAAGGTGAGGCTACAGTTCATTGCGTATGGCACGGGTACGTCACGCGTCTCTGTTGCGTGACGTCGGGTGAATGACGTTACGTCTTCACTGCATGCCTTCCATGATGCTGCGCCACGTCCTCGGAAGATACGAGGACGGTACGTGCATGACGCTGCATGTAGTACGCGGATGGTGCGCGGCGCGGAAGGGAGGTCAATTGTGCGAGGTACTGTACTTGGCTGTATGAATGTTGCATCAGCAGTAAATGCTTTTACTTCAGTATATTCTACTCACTAAAGCATGTACAGTTGAGAATAAATTGAAATCAGTTGCAAATTCGTAAGTATTTTATTTATACCACACAATGTCAGAAGCAATCGAATATCTCAACTTCCATTTCAAATCCACGACTCGAATCTTACGTCAATATCGTTAGAATTGTCTGTTTTTTTTCAAAAGAACCATAGTTTGTCATGTTAAGGAGTAAAAGCAATGAAAACCTGTCAAATGCCTGGATAAGTTTCATCAACTCCAGACGAACTGGACTGTGAACGAATCAACTGTTCTCTACCAACAAGAGATGAAAATTCTCTCAATACCAAACGTAAGGTCTTTGTAATAAAAAATGACTTATTTCCAACGGACGGCTGTCAGTACGATGGAAGCCAACCGTAACTAATCATTTTACGTGGAGAATACTTTTCATAAGAAACCATTCTTGTTGTTTGTGAAAAACGTAATGGAAAGTTTCGACTCGGATTTTAACCTTTATAGCCAAGCTGTCGTCTCCACGGTTTGTGTCCAATAACACATGGCCGTGACAAAGTCGAGTTGCGGGAATGGAAGTGGTGATTTTTTGCAGAAATACTTGGTTTGTTGATCTCGGTTTGCTGTGGCGGAGTGTAAGGTGCAAGAGGTCACAGGTTCAACACCGTACCCAGAAGGTACTTCAGGGAGCATGTGTAGCAGTTGAAAAAGCTGAGGGTCCAATCTGGGTTTCGAACCCGGGACCTTCCGCTTCACGGTCAAATGCTCTACCAACTGAGGTAACGGGAATTTCCCGGTAGCCCGGGCTTGTAGGAGCGCTGACAATATTACATGGTAGCACAGCCTTAAGCCTAGCGTACATCACACTTGTGACTTGATATAACTGGTCGCCATTGAGAAGCTGTGATATTTAGCATTCGTAGTGTTTCGCACAGCCGAAATTCGAACGTATACAGTCGTTGATTGGTCGCAAGCTTCGTAGCCAACTGCAAGTTGGCGTCCCCAATCCGTAGGTTTCGTACTGTGTCGAACACTGTCGAAGCTTACCGCCAACGCGAGTTGTCAACTGGTCGCTGATTGGTCAAACACTCGAAGGTGTAAACGAAGTTAATCGTGGGTGGTCATAGATACTCGTAGATTCTCGTAGTTTCTACGAACTACTACTATAGATCGTTGCAGTTGATTGGGACCAACGTTTACGAGAATTTACCATGCATGCCCTTTTCAACTCATCACTGTCGCCAGATCCCTGCTCACTCCCACCAAATAAACATACCAGTGGATAGCTTAGAACCTTGGGATCATGATGGTAATAAAAATTTGCGAATCTATAACTGCTCAACAGAACACTCGCGTTGGAAATCTAAAAGTTTGACTTGAAACGTTTACAAAACCTACGTGGGACGTCAATGACGTCGTCAACGTACAGGAGAAAGCATGGGCGCTGGCCTCGCCAACAGTGACGTGACGCTGTGCCCTGACTGCGTTTGGCCTGGAAACGTTGTTCCCAATCAACTGCAAAGATCTATAGTAGCTAGTCGCAGACTGTCGTAGATAGTCGAGGTTATTCTTCTATAATCAAGACCTACGATCCTGTATGAATTGCTACGACCGTGTACGACATGAGTGCAACTACATGTATATACAATACAACTTCAACTGACTTTGACTAAAATTTTGTCGCTGGCAAATTTTGAACTTTTTGAAAATTTTTCTGCAAGCCAGAGAATCACTGCAAACATTGACGAACGACAGTCCAAAAACTGTTACGAGGAAATACGATTTTTTCATTCGTCTCTTGTCGCAGACCAAAATTCGCCAGTGGGACACTAGTATAACTGCAGAACTCCATATATAGGAGGTACCCCTCCCCCACTCCACTGCAGAAACTGTGTTGACGCTTAGGTGTATTTAAGCTCCTTCCTCTTCAAGAGCTCATTGACAAGTCCTGATAGACGCAATGAGGCATTAGCCACAGTGCACGAGGTTATCGTCACATATTGTGATGACGACGATACGATCTCGCCGCCAAAATGAATCTATGTCTCAGCGATAAAGGTTGAAGTGAGAAAGCTTGCGTTGAGGACTGATCCATCATCGGAGGGACGTTTATATGAATTGGTTTATGATGGAGAATAAGAAGTGGGGACCAACAGGATTTGATGATAATATACCAGTTAACCAGAAAATATGCCAACCTAATTTACTGAGTGCATGATGGAACCTTTTGGCAAAGGTACTGTCACACTGAAGAAGTTCTCAAAACGTCCTGTCCCGTCCTAAAAAAATGGTAAAACGGGCTGGAACGTGTAACGTTGGCCAAATAATGTCTTGAAGTTCTGGAGCACCCTTCCCGTCCGAGCCCGTCCATGAAGTTTGTAAAAAGACTGTAAAAGGTTGCCACTACGTCCACTCCGTTCGCACACAGTTTGAGGCCGTTCGGCAACATTTTCAAGAACATACTGAGAACGAGCTCAGTGTGATGGACCATCCTTGACTGATGACTGCTGTTCATAATTAAGAGGTGTCCTGATTACAGAGGTCAATATACGCAGAAATGACTATTTTAGATCGAATTTTGGTGTCCACAATGGAGGTGTCCGTCTGGCAGAGGTGTCTGTTAAGGGTGGTTTCAGGACTTTGTTCCTAACTCAACTTTGTTCTTTAAGCAGTCCTTCCACGTGCAATATTATTGCACAATATGAGGTTAAAAATGGGCCAATATTATTTGTATTTGATTTTTCCATCAGGGCCGTCGCCGTAGCATCATTGGCCCTGGTAAGTACGGAGGAGGCCATCACAAGCTACTCATGTTCCTCACTTGGATGGGGTATTTTACTTGCCCTTGCAAAGAAACAAGGTACAATGCACCACGGCTTACTGTCCCATGCAACGGACGTGAAGAGTCGGGAATGAAATCCCATAACCGGTATGGCCTCGGCTGGATTCGAACCCGGGACCTGCTGCTTGCTGAGCAGACGTGATAACCACTCGGCTATCAGGGCTACTCAATATTATTGTCAAGCTTTCTTAACTTTTGTCTCACTCCGTATAATTAACGTTTTGTGAAAAAAATTCAAAGGCTTCAAGCGAATGAATAACAAAACAAACTCGGAGTTCTGTGACGTTGTTTTTTTGTCAGGAAATGAATATTCAACAAGTCGACTGACGGCTTTGATAACAAAGTGTCTTCAAGATTATGTATATCGGATAAAGAAAGCATATTCTGGCGTTTTTTAAGATGATAATTTGACAAAATGAATCTATTCATAAGATATGCATATTAGATGTCAGTTTCAGAAATTCGCTCGAAGATCGTCGGGGTATCGCGTAACCGACTTTTCTGGCCACAAAAAAGTAACCATATCCTTTGACCAGGACAGCACTGTTATGTCCTTCTCTCAATGAAATACAAGTATAAGGGACTAATAATGGGTCATATGAATAAAGACTAGCAAATGCTTTTACTTCAGATTTGTACAGCATTGCCTAGTGCATTTGTATTACAAAATTCAAGTAAAAGCATTTGCTAGTCTTTATTCATATATATGACCCACTATCTCCATTTGTGATCAGTGGAAGCACGCAGTGTTCTGGCCAGAATTTTTCCAAACAGGCTGAGATAACTGCAGGCATTTAGAGTAGGGTCTCTAGACCCAGAGTTTTGGTCCCAGTCAAATAGAGTAGGGCCTCTACACCCAAGTGTTGGTCCCAGTTAATTACAGTTGGGTCTCTAGCCCAAAGTGTTGGCCCCCAGTCAATTAGAGTATGGTCTCCAGACCCAAGTGTTGGTCCATCGTCAATTAGAGTAGGATCGCTAGACCCAAGTGTTGGCCCCAGTCAATTAGCGTAGGGCCTCCAAGTGTTGATCTCCTGTCAATTAGAGTAGGGTCTCTAGACCCAAGTGTTGGTCTCAGTCAATTAGAGTAGGGTCTCTAGACCCATGTGTTGGTCTCAGTCAATTAGAGTAGGGTCTCTAGACCCAAGTGTTGGTCTCCTGTCGAATAGAGCAGGGTCTCTAGACCCAAGTGTTGGTCTCCTGTCGAATAGAGCAGGGTCTCTAGACCCAAGTGTTGGTCTCCCGTTAATTAGAATTACAATTACAATTACAAATAGTTTATTGATTCCTTGAAATATTACAGTTTCATTGGAAGAGATACATAAACTAGAAAGTGCAGACAAGTAGAAGAGAAAGTTGGAGAAGAGGATACCTCGTCTCTAGACCCAAGTGCTGGTCTCTAGTTAATTAGAGTAGGGTCTCTAGACCCAAGTGTTGGTCCCATTCTATTCCATAATTCTCTTTGATTCTGTTAAGAAAAGCAGCAAATGTCGCAGCCCATTTTAATATCATCCATTCACCATCCCTACCACCTCGAATACAACCCTAGAACAAAGCATTGCTTCAGGGGTAAAACATCGGAGACAAGGATTGTATGAGATGCGTATCTTTACTTTGTCCAACTTCGATTATTAAAGGTTAATTTCTTTCCTGGCTTGTCAATTTCAGATACCAGTTTGATTCTCTTTGTACGGTTCTAAATGTAGGCCACTCTGGTGAAATCACTTTTTGTGTTTATTAAAACATGGAACATGAGCTTGAAATACAACGTATTTCTCAAGAATCATCAAAATCGGAAAATTATGAATCCAAATTCGAGATTTTTCAATTTCAAATTTCGATGCAAGTGACCTTTAACGCAGACTATGTCTATAACCAAGAGGATCGAATTTAAATTGTCTTCTCAGATGCGACATTTGTGAAATTTTGGATCTTTGTAAAATGAGTGAATTCTAGACAGAATGGTTGTAAATTTCAAATAGAAATGAATAGTGCCTGAAACAGGGGTGCAATATGGCACTGAAAGGAAATTAGATAGTGTTATAGAGGGATAAATTGTGATTGTCGATCACCATTAGCATAGTATTAAGCCTAGCGTACATCACACTTGCGACTGGAGACAACTAGTCACCAGTGAGCGACTGGTGACTGGGAGGATCTAGCTGGAAGTGGAGGCGACTGATCAGTCGCCAGAAACGGTCGATGTATACGCACCCTTGTGACCAGCTGAAACTGAGATTTTGCCAGTCGCCGCGAGTTGCACATGTTCAACTTTCTAGCGACTAGTTGTACCCTGTTTCCTTCAGTCGCTGCGATGTACGCGGGCTTGCGACTGATCAGTGCCACTTTTCTGAACGAAACCTAGTCTCGTCGAGTCTCAATGCCCTGGATGTTACCTGAGTTGCTGCCAGTCGCAAGTGCGATGTACGCAGTCAGGACATGACGACTGATTGGATCCTTCTTATTTTACTGAGTTGCTGAATTTGCAATGTGCGCACAGCGCGTACGTCACTAGCGACTGATCAGATCAGTTGCTTCTAGTCGCAAGTTAAAGTTAAAGTTTGGGTTTATAGTCTGATATCAAAAACGGTAGAGGTGTCATCCGACTTTACGCCTTAACCCCAGTCTGTCCTGAAACCTTTCAGTAGAACTCAGATGAGCTGCTCATTCAGCGCTACAATCCGAGCATTTCCGACCGGTACCCATTTATACACCAGGGTGGAGAGAGGCCAGTGAGGCAAAGAGACTTGCCCAAAGTCTCACGCCCAGTGGGATTCGAACCCGGGACCCTCTGACTGCTAGTCGGAGACCCGAATGACTACACCACCATGGCTCCTATGCAAGTGTGATGTATGCCTGGCTTTAGGGAGACGCATCAATGCCTGAACACCGTGGGGTTAAATTCAACAACGTCAAGCCAAATGTGATTATTTTCTCCTCTTTGTTGCCATCTCCTCTTAGATGTTGCATCGATGACTAGCCATCTCTCCCGCCGAGGAATTTACCAATGACTCAGAGAGCCTGATGTGATCATCATGGGTAGGGCGCCATATGCGCTGAGAGTCGGTCCTTCAACATGATGAAAACTGGAACATCCCTATAGAGGCTATGCACGTGACGTCATCAGCCAGCGTGACGCCATGTTGGATGGAACTGCGCAGCGCTTTTGATGGTTTTTACCTGCGCAGTTCCATCCAGCGTGGCGTCATACCCATTGATGACGTCATTTGATGACGTCAGTGCATAGCCTCTATTGGAGACTGGCACAAGGGCAGTCTGGGTAACAGTAATGGGGAACCCGCACACTAACGTTACGACGTGGTGCTGCGAGCGGTTCTACCGAAGTCTCTTTTTTCTAACATTATTTCCATTTATTTCTGGCATGCAAATAAATCGTTTGTGTTGGTCGCCCAACAGTAAAACTTACATCATCGTGTAGCAGATGAAATCTTCTTTTAATCTCATTCCTTTTTTCTTAAAATGAAGAGATACGATGGCGATGAAAGCAACGTTTTTGTCGCATTATTCCTGTAGAAAAATGTACAGGACATTTTTCGTGACGCAACGTCAACACCTAAAATGACGTCAATGACGTCATTTCGGTACAACCACTCGCAGCGCCGACCTGTCAGGATAAACCGCCAGGCGGGTTCCGCATTGTGTAAGCCTCCACACACTTCTGGAGGGTGCATGGTGTGATTTTAGATGCACCCACTCTAAACGGAGCAGCATCGCAGACCATAACGCAGGATCTGTGGCCAAACGCAGTCCATGTGGATTGAGAACCCAGACATGGATCGAGTCCTCCTTAGATTAGTGCCAGTGACTATAACACAAACAAACATAAGGGTTGTACCCTTAATGCAGTGACTAACCCCCAGATCCCCCTCCCTTCATATCATCTGAGTCACCTCTTGCCATGAGGTATGAAATCACAGCGAGCAGACGGGTAGGTAAACAAGGGTAGCGACGTAGGGTAGCAAGCAGCAAAACTTGTCACCATCAGAGACATCAAGTGACGAGTATTGAACAAGGGGTACATACATGTATGTATTGAGTTTGGTGCTTCTATGTCCAAGAGGGATTCCAAAAGAAATGGGCAGTACAGGTGTTTGTGCCAAATTCCATTTAGTTACACCTGAACAAGAAGTCTGGGTTTCTTTTGGTCGGGACTCAGAAGGAAGTCCAAGTTTCTCCAACAGAGCACTTACACTACAAATCCAATTAGTACGAAACCACTATTGCAGGTGAATTCGAAGGTCACATCTGCGGGTCACTCAATTAATATAACACATGTAATTATTGCAACGCCATCTGTTGCGGGGTATGGAACTAAGGTAATTGCCCTTACACCTGAAGTAGAAGCCCGGGCCTAGTCTGGACTTTACCTAGACCCGCTCATGTCATCCAGGCTTAGAAAGTCTGGATTTCGTACACCGGACTGACACCCGCCTTTTTTGCAGTGAAGCAAGAGAAGTCCAGACTTTGTTTGTAGTGCAAGTACAGCTACTCTCTAAGAAAAGCCAGTCCTTCTAAAGAAGGCTAGCAGCAGATCTCCATTCTATGCTTGGTGCAGGTGTCATTGAAATAGTCCTTCGGAACTGCTTGCTGATCGACTTAACCAGGATGCATTTGAAGAGAGTATCTTAAAGTCGATCTGCAGGCCTACTGTGATAAGCAACCTGGCGTATTTTATTTCACAACAGAGGGTGGGACCGAGAACAAAAGGAGAGGTAACAAAATAAACAACCCAGAAAACGGTAGAGAAGAGATCTCCGAACAAACGGCAGAGATACGCCCGAACAATCCAATACGCAGACGAGGATGTATGCAGAGAGAGAGATTACACCGTCAACGCGAATTTCAACAAGTTTTAATTTC
>NMRB01000834.1:158292-188045 GCA_002633025.1 Notospermus geniculatus | reverse complement strand
AAATTCATGAAATGTCCATGAGAATCAGGAGAATTGTCAAAATCATAATTGCTTTCAAAGACATGAATTTCTATGAGGCATCCCATAGAAAACAGAAATCCGGACGAAATCGTGTCGGGAATTTTAAACGCGTCGTCTGAATGCAACAGAATGGCGAATAATTCTATTCAACTCTCGACGGATGAAATTAATGAAACCATCTGAAAAGTTTGATAACGCCATTTGCCGTCAGATTAACAATTGTCACCACGCGTTTCAAGGTATCGTGTCATTTGATTGTCGATTCGCCGAATTCGACGGCGCGTTGACGGCGGAGTAATCTGGAACACGTCCGAATAATTCCGAGTTAGAAGTCAACGATGATTTGCATTCAAATTGAAAGAATCATCTCAGTTATTTGTATTATTTGAAGTTTTCTGTATTCTAAACAGTTTTGTAATCAAACTTTCATTTTGTATTTTCTAGATTCTTTTGGGGACAGGGTGATCACATTATTACCAGGCCTTTCAATCACATCTGTTGCTGTACACCCTGTATTTTTGAATTTGGGCTTATTTCATCGCGAAACCAGGGAATTTGGGTTGTTGTTATAAGTCTCACTCATGACAGAAAAATGTTCACTATTGAAATTGAATATCTTGCTTTGCGAAAGACTTATGACTAGTTCCATGAACCCGGAAATGTTCTGTTATGTACCTAGCATGTCTAGACATGCTGTTTGACATGTTTGATGGCCGTCATGGCCGTGGAATAGTCCTAGAAATTGGTAAATATGATCGAATCTTTGCGTGTTTTGAAAGAAAAGTGAAGACCTTAGGTTTTAGGTTTTAAGAAGTCAAATTTATTTCAAAAGCATTTCATTTTTAACATTTGGCAACTGAATTTGGGCGCCTGCTTTGAATTTGGGCTCTTTTGAATTTGGGCGTCTACGACGTTTACCGTCGTGAAGATGATGTAATTGACAGGCCTGATTACACATGGGCATGATGGGTGTAGTGCAAACATAGATGCCTCTCTCCACTGAGACAGTGGTTCAATCCCGAATCAACCTGTGTGACATATATACGGCCCGTTTTAGACGACAGGCAAAAATCCACATGCGATCCGATCAAATCCGATTGTGGTTCAAAACTCTTGCATGTAAACGCTACCCAATGTGGTCCAATTTGGTCCAACGTGGATTTAAAATGAACCACCAATTTTGCTGGTCCCGAATCCACATTCGACCGCATTAGACCACATTGGACCACATATGACCCGATTATCTTTCTCGTCTAAACGCAAATGAGACCCGAATCTGGATTCATCCTACCTGCACGCATGCGCATTGATATGGTTTTTCTTCCTCCACTGACCGCACTTACTGTGGAGAGTTCCACAAGGGTAATTTGAAGTCAGAATGTAACCAGATTAACATGCGTGTGTAAATGCCACTCAAAATCTTGGAACACATCCGGTCCAGAATGCGGGTCAATTGGATCGAATCTGAATGTGGTTTTTGGGCTTGGTCATTTAAACGGCCCGATATAGAGGTTTCCCACGTGACGTCACAGCTCAAAATGTCCGCCATTTTGGCCGTCAAATGACGCAAGTCACAGCACCAACACAGCGTTTTTGACGTGGTTTGTACGTTGTCGGCAGTCATCGGACCTCTTCCACCACTGTCTACAGCAAGCCGTATGGACGATTCGCTTTGTTTTCAACACGGTTTTCACACCAGACCAACAACTTATGTTCAGAAACTGTGAGAGGTAAAGTTATTTGTTGAGTTGTATGCTCCCAGTGGTCTGTACGGGCCGCTAAACTTTTGAACCGAGAACAAGATGGCAGCCTCCATGGCTTCATTTTGACGGCCAGTATGGCGGCCGTGTGACGTCAGTGGGAAACCTCCATAGGAAAATTTTCATGCAGAATATTCTCTCTCATTGTGAAATTAACAACACAAATTCTAGTCTTGTTCATTTCTTCTAAAGCAAACTCATGTGCCATTTCTTCAAGTGTCATTCTTTTGTCTACGAAGACAATTTGACAAGGAAACGCAGAAAATTTCAAATAAACAACATTTTTCCGTTGTAAGTTCACAAAAGGAAGAATGACGTTGAACTCTTCAAGTAGTGGAACATTTCAAGGCAAATTCTGCAGCTATTATTGCGAAATATTGACGATCGTTGTCCATTGTCAGAGCTCATATCTATAGCTGTGAAGTCATGCCCTTCTGATACCACTTGTCACTCATACTACGCGAGTTAGGAAGTACATTTCAGCATAACTTGAGCGAGTATCTGCGCACAGAATGTACAGGAATGTGTAGTCTAGATGTGATGACACGGAGTGTACACGGAAAATCTATAATCAGACGATTCCTAAAAGGTGTCTCGTTGTTGCCGGGCTGAGAGCACTAAATCCCGGCATTCTGGAAACCATTGTGAGCGCGTTGCTCGAGAGTGACATATGTCGTTGAACTGATATCGGGTGTAATGGCATCGATAGCCCCTCGATGGCCGACCCTTGTCAGCCGACGAAACAATAGTTCGATAAATCGTGCTTTTAATGTAACACCATTTGTTCGCCGTTCTCGGCGTGCGGGATTTTCACGGATGGAGGGTTGGATAATGGTGCTGGTTAAATTCAATAATAGACGAGAGAAAAGGAACGCCATCGGTGCTTACGAAGGCGTCTAATGCCGACCCGTCGGGGTATTCTTGAGCGAGCACATCGCTGGACGTAAATGGTCTGGACGAGGGGATGGCATGGCTCACTGCTCTAATGAGACGGTCGTTGTCTGTTGAACAGACGGGGAATCAATGCAACTACAATCTGCTGAGGGAACTGAGAATTGGTCGTTGAAATAATGGAACCTGATGTCAGCATTTAAAAGATTGTAGAATTCTCTTTGGGAGAGAATGAGATTTAGAGCCTAGGTTCCACTCATCATGGGGTAGGCCTGGTTTAACTCCTCATGGGGTAGGCCTAGGTTCAACTCATCATGGGGTAGGCCTAGGTTCATCTCATCATGGGGTAGGCATAGGTTCAACTCATCATGGGGTAGGCCTAGGTTCAACTTGTCTAGGCCCAGGTTCAACTTGAGATAGAACCTCTGCTACTTCCAAAGATATTGCCTCCCAGCACCACATCAGAGAAGCCCCATGATCTAACAGGTGATGGACCAATATTGTAGGCCTACCCAAAGCTATACTCATCCCAACGACGGGGGCCTACAATGCCAACAACTACATCAGTAAGCCTTCATTGCCAATCGGTTGCAGAACTGCACTGATGCGCCAGATTTATTCCTTTTAATGAGAAATTGACAAGGGACGGCTTTCAATAGATTGCATCAACACTGATTTTGTGGTTCTATGTTCTCTGTTGCTATTTGTTTTTTCAGGGTTTCTTTAACCCATAATTTTTGAACAAAATTTTTTTCTTAGAAAAAAAATTGCCAAAAAAAAGTATTTGGAGACGTTCAGGACATGATATAACGTACTACGCAATGTGAAGCGCCATTTCCTTGCAGGGCGTACTATTACGTCCTACGCAAGCTGAGATCCTCGGGTGTTTTCGGGGGGTTCCCCGGATTTTGTGATGACATAATATGACACCCTACCCACAACTTCTATACCTTTAGGATCCAGCTCATTCACTTCTTGGATCTTCTAGAAAGTGCCTGAGGAAGACCCCGATTGGGGTCGAAAATTTGCGAAATTCAGAGACAACCGTTGTGTTATATCATTCTCTGTTGCTAAGAGTTAAAATGTACTGCAACCACAACACAATCAAACAACTGTCAACTTAGTTGTTCTCTTTCTATTAAATTACATCGCCGACAAAAAATACTAGAATGAAGATTTATCTTATCATGTCTTTCATTCCATTCTAACTTAGACTTCAATATCAGTGCTTTCAAGTCGACCGTTCGACAGTTATAGTCCGTCTACTGTTGGTGAAACTCAACACAATGAAGTCCATATTAACGAGCCCAAAAATATGCACACAATGACTAAAGAATTGTATGGCTTTAGTCACCATTGTTAAATTGGCGCCGATTTTCATCGCCTCGGCATCAAATCCATCGAAGGAAGCCATGCAACGAAGATGCCGCTAAATTATTAAACGGAGATAAGTTTTACAATCTGACGCCAAAAAAAGTTAATGTAATAAGACCCAATTGTTGGAATAACACTATAATAGCGGTGAATATTATAGAATTACTCTCTCAAAACACTTTATTATTTATCATATAGAGAGAATAGGCGATTAAGTTCCTTTCTGAGTATTTCGTGATTTTTCAGTAAATTTTTGACCCGTTTGTCTAAGAATACACACCAGGGCCAGATAGGTTGATGCTATATACATATCTAATTATGTTTTAATTAGTTTAGGTCAGATTGTCTGAATGAGCGGGACGACATTTGAACCCCGATAAACACAAGTCAAATACATAGCAATTTATAATCTACTTCATAGTATCTAGAGTGAAAGTCCAGTACATTGTGTGTAGAAAATGTACTATAAGATTCTTTGTATTAGCGTTGACACGGAGTGTATCAGGTAGACTTTTCAAGGAGACGGGCCTATTGGATTTTTATATTGTCTACCAAATAGTAAACTTGTTTTTTTCAGGGGCGTAGCTAGCGGGGAGGGGGGCAGGGGGCAAATGCACTCCCCCCATCTCAGAGCAAAAAGGGACAAAACAATTTTTTCCTCTAAAAGGTCATTTCCTCTCTTCAAGCCAATTTATTACGATGTCAGATGTGGGGAAAATGCATCTCAGAGGATAGAGATGTTCAATTTTTTCTGGGCTTCAGACTCAATCAATTTTGCCCCCCCTAGGCCATAAAAGCTAACTATGCCCCTGTTTTTATCTTTACTACCCCAGGCCATAAAAGCTAACTATGGCTGAATGGGTGAATGTCGTCTAGTCCTGATCCTAAACACTGATTCCTAGCCCAATTCCCTAACCCTCACCCTCAACCCTTGTCACTCACCCCTACCCTAATCCTAAACCTAGTCCTGACCCTAACCGTCAACGCTAACCATCGTAACTCCGTAACCTGGGTACAGTGGTTTAGACGACATTAACTGCTTGTGCCTATAACTATGCCCCTGTTTTTATCTTTGCCAAACAAACTTATCAATTGTTGCAAAGCCAAAAGGGAAACAAGAGGCCCATGGGCCTTGCGCTCAGCTGACTATGACCTGCCAACACAAGAGGCTGAAAGAGGGGAAACGAGATACAAGTAAGAATAGTACGTGTGCCTTTCTAATGGTTAGCAAGCAAAGCGCTCCTCGGAAACCAGTTCAGTGGAAAGGGGTTAATATCACTTGGTGAATCGAAAAAAGATATCTTATCAGACCACTTGGGTAGGAAGGGGTTAATATTTCTTGGTGAATCGAGGTAGATGTCGTATTACACCCATTGGGTGGGAAGGGGTTAATATCATTTCATCACTCGAAAAAGATATCAGACCACTTGGGTAGAAAGGGGTTAATATCACTTATTGAATCGAGATAGGTATAGTATTACACCCATTGGGTGGGAAGGGGTTAATATCACTCTGTGAATCGAAAATCTTATCAGACCGTGACTTATCAGACCACTTGGGTAGGAAGGGGTTAATATTGCTTGGTGAATCGAGATAGATATCGTATTGGGTGAGAAGGGGTTAATATCACTTCATGAATCGAAAAAGATGTCATCAGACCACTTGGGTAGGAAGGAGTTAATGGGACATATGAATAAAGACTGGCAAATGCTTTTACTTCAGATTTGTACACATTGCGTAGTGCATTTGTATTGCAAAATTCAAGTAAAAGCATTTGCTAGTCTTTATTCATATGACTTGGGTGGGAAGGGGTCAATACCACATGTAGGCCTACATCCCTTGGTAAATCAATATGGAGCCTATTAGACCCCTTGGGATTGGGTGGGAAGGGGTTATGTTGAGGTTCTTAGTGAATCGAGAGAGACGTAGGCACATCCATGGTGAATAGGGGGCTAGGCCTAGCCTATAAAATCATCATTGCCATTCTTCTTGTTTGACTTTGACCTAATTCTATTTCTGCAACCTAATTCTATGTCTGCAACTTGTCTTTTCAATTGGAATATGCCAGCACTAGAGGCGTCGGACTTTTGCAGGATGTCTTCGGCAAAATTCACGGCGGTCCCGGAATTGGTGTAGAACGGCTAATCGCCTAACAACAATCTAAAAAAATAGTTTGCCCACATCAACGAAATTAGCAAGAGAAAATCATCTTTGCAGACATTAAATTTAATTAATTCGAGGAAGTGTGTGTGTTTTGGATACTTGATGATAATTGTCTGCGGTTTCATGAGCATAGGTATCAGTGGTTGTCGAGATTCGAGTGGAAGTTTACGATATGCCAATTAGTCCTTCTTCATTCTTACGATACGACAGACGGCCCCAGGCCTGTGACGTCATCAGTGACGAGACTTACTGCCTTATTAATTATTCACTGTGAGAGCCGGGGGTAGAGCATGCGATCAACTGTCGAAACTCCCAATACGTGGGTCATAATTGGCAATCACTGTGTCAAGTTAGGTGTGTATGATGTAAAAGGCACTTACCTGGTGTTTCATTGTTTAGTTCTGCCATCCTCCTTCAATCCAGCCGGTTGAAGTTTTGAATGCAGAACTCTTAATAGCGATGACGTCAGAAACTAAAGTGCGGGAAATTCAAATACCCCTGTTTTTTATTTTGTTGAATAGCGCCCCCTGGTGGACAAATCTGACATTACTTTCCCTTTGAACTGATGTAGAAAATATCACCCATCTATCCCATAACTTTTTGTCTACATATTTACCATAGGGGCCGAGATATTGCGATATTTCATTTTACACAAAATGCCCCCTGGTGGGCCTAATATAGGTCAAATCGCGCTCATTTTTTGTTTGCGAGGAGAGTTCACCCAGGGCTACCTTCAGATGTAATTTGGAGTCTCTAGCTATTACGGTTACAAAACGTCGGGCATAGTTTGACAGATGGACTGCTGGACTGCTGGAGTGCTGGACTGCTGGACTGACACACTGACGCCACTGAATACCTATATGACTAGCTCCGCTGACCTTTGGTCAGCTGAGCTAAAAATGTTTGAATAGATTTACCTTCCAAGATGTCAAATCAACCTTACAGGAAAACTTACCTAAAAAGAGATAATTAAGAATATATAAGTACAGAGAAAACAAGGTCTGCCAATGTCCATGTTGTCAAAGTGGACATGAAGAATCAAAAGTGGGTCTCTAATAGAAGCGTCCCACTGGCGAATTTTGGCCTGCGACAAGGGACGAATGAAAAAATCATAGCTCCTCGTAACAGTTCTTAGACTGTCGTCTATGTTCGCAGTGATTCTCTGGCTTGCAGAAAAATTTTCAAAAAGTTCAAAATTTGCCGGCAACAAAATTTTAACCGAAGTCAGTCGAAGTTATCTTGTACATAGTCGCACATGGTCGTAGCAATCATACAGGATCGTAGGTCTTGGTTATGGAAGAATAACCTCGACTATCTACAAGAGTCTGTGATTAGCAATGAGTAATGTGCGAAGAAACTACGAGCATCTACGAATATCTACGATCACCCACGACTAACTTCGTCTATGCTCGTGAACAATCAATGACTGTGTACGTTTGAATTACGCCCATGCGAAAAACTACGAATGCTAAATATCGCAGCTTGTCAAGGGAAATATCGCAGACTTCAGATTCGCCCCTTGTCGTGGCCAAAAGTCGCCAGTGGGACACTACCATTAGCCTTACCCTATCGCATTGGTATTCATTGGAAAGCTCTCACTGAGTACTTCCCAATGAACATGTGATAGGGTTTGTGTAACTCATACACATTTTTCTGTTTTTAAGGAGTGGCACAGGTAGAGAAAGGGTTAACATACATGATACCTGTAAGACTAGAGAAATGAAAACTCATACAAGACAAAGACAACAATATAAACTTAAGATGAAGAATAATATTATTAATGCCATACTGGAACTGTTTCATAACAATACCAGACACGGACCATATCGATTGTGTTAGGGAGATTACCCACTTCTCTAATGAAATGAACACCCTGTTGGCTGCACCTGAAATTGGCAAACTTTTCCTGGGACCATCTTCACACAGCTACACAGGACTTATAGACTCGTAGGCTTATGCCCGCTGTACACGATCAAATTTTTCATCCAATTTTTCGGGTTTGGAAATTCAGATTTCCAATCTAGCAAAAGTAGGCGCATGTCGCAACTAAGAAAAGGGTTAACGCCCTGACAACACAATAGTTGAAATGTACATGTACATGTTAGTTAGTCAAGTTAGTCATTACCGGCGTCGTAGCCCTGTTGGGTTTTTGCCGTAGGTATGGAGTCCACAACAGGCTACAGTCCACCCGTGTGGGGTCTTTTACTTGCCCTGGCATAGACACTCAGGTACAAGGGACCACGGCTTTCAGTCCCTTCCGACGGACCCTCTAGTATTTCACAATTTTATGTGCCTTCGCCCGGAGTCGAACTCACGCCGACCCATTACACGGTTGGTAGTCAAGCGCGCTAACCACTCGACCACCGGGCTTAGACAAATGTACATCTCTGCAGGCTGACAATAATATTGGACAGTAATGATAATAGTGATGTTTCACAAATCTGATGAAACATGAAGTATAAAATACGAAATTCAGCTTTATTTCCAGGACCTAATGCATTTCAGGAGATGGTTGCTACCACAAATGTCCCTGCTGCCAGAGTGTCTTTTAGCATATCATGCAAGACTGAGAGTGGTTCATCCTGAATTTTTAAATTTCCCCTTCGTTCTTATCTGTTCTTATCTACAAAGCGGAAACGAAAAATGAATTTCAAAGTTAAATAAATATACACCGTAACTCTATCGGTCTAACATCATACGCTAAAAGACGCTCTTGCAGCAGGCAAATTTTGGTACCAACCATCTTCTGAAATATATTACGTCATGGAAATGATTTCCAATTTCGTATTTCATACTTCGTGTTTCGTCAGATTTGCGAAACCTCACTAATAGTTCACCTCACTAAAAACCTCACTAAACTGATGACAAGTGATGATCACCTGCCGCATGTACCTACTTTTGCTAGACTGGGCCACATACAGGCCTATGGAGACGAACAGAGGAGGTGAACTTCAAAACTGCTCAAGAAGTATCAGCACTGGAAAGAGTAAAGCAGAACTGTGCAGGCGAAGTAAACGAACGCTTGGCGGACAAAAAAACAGCCATTTTCGCCTCCATTAAGTTGAGCCAATCAGCCGATGTTGTAATTCCACGATCACGACTTCCTTGCCGACGTTAAACCAAACTATTATCCCGCCATTGTAATGACACATGTTCCTCGCCTAGTTTCCTCTATTCTCGCCAAAGGAACCCTCTCGCTGACACATGTCCAAATGCTTTCAACACTTTCATTACTTTTCCTATTATTTGCCCCATTGTAATGTCCGCCTTTCCTCGTCGATTTCCCTTTGTCGTTGGCCTGACTAACGGTCAAGTTATTCAGATCTGAGAAGAATGACGTGTCGATTTTTTGTTTTTTTTTACAGTCGGCCGTCACTTTGTGAGCGTTTTGCCCGTTCTGCCGACTGACACGAACAAACCATTGTATCATTCACTCTCTTTGACTCGGCAATGAGCGACCATGAACAAAAGATATTTGAAATTGACAAGGGACGCCGAGTGCGTACGATTCCTTCATCAGCCATTTCTCTATGATGATGATTCCGTATTACATATCTAATTATGTTTTAATTAGTTTAGGTCAGATTGTCTGAATGAGCAGGATGACATTTGAACCCCAATAAACAGAAGTTTAAAAGAAGGCGTCCTCCAGAAATTTCGCAAATTTTCGACCTCAACCAGGGTCTTCTTCAGGCTGGGACTTTCAAGTCGAGCTACCCGTTGACACGGAGTATATCAGGTCTAGACTTTTCAAGGAGAAGGGCCTACTGGATTTTGATATTGTCTACCAAATAGTACCCGGTAAACTTGTTTTTTCACCAATCTTGACTAACGGTCAAGTTATTCAGATCTGAGAAGAATGACGTGTCGATTTTTTGTTTTTTACACTCGGCCGTCACTTTGTGAGCGTTCTGCCCGTTTTGCCGACTGACACAAACAAACCATTGTATCTTTCACTCTCTTTGACTCGGCAATGAGCGACCATGAACAAAAGATATTCGAAATTGACAAGGGACGTTGAGTGCGTACGATTCCTTCATCAGCCATTCTCTGCGATGATGATTCCGTTAGATATGATTCGATAATGGTCTCATTCTGATAACTTCATCAGACAATGAGCCACTGGCATCGAATCTGGCAGCGAGGTAATAAAATGATGCCATATTCACTGGATTTGTGGAATTTTGGCTTCAGGAAAAATATATAATTTTATAGGAAGTAAGAGAGGCAACTCTATAGTGCACTTCCACCAGTTAGTCCTACAGCAACGTTTAGCTACGATTCAGTGTTAAAGCCCTCTTATGCCAAGTTCCCAATGTCATGCGGTCCATTATGAACGTCACGATTGGCCATTTGTAGCTGATCGTGGAATATTTGTTTACTTCTCATTTTATTTACTTCTCTGTTTATTTCACATTTGGATAGGAGGTGGAGCGAGTCGATACGTTCTGGTATGATTTGGTGCGCTGGATGTGACATGGTCACGATTGGTCAATTTCAGGTGGCACAAATTGCGCCATGATGGAAATCGTGGTCTTAATCGTGGAGTAGTGGTGATCCTATCAAGATCTCATAATAAGATCTGATAGGATCACTCCACGATTAAGACCACGATTTCAATCATGATTCGTGATAGTGGGAACACAGCATTACAAGTAGGCGATGGGCATTAAAAAGACAGGCTGCAATACATGTAGTATATGCTTGTGACCTTAATGGCCAAAAACAGAGACATGTTCAAAACCTTATCAGCATTAAAACTCTGATAGGTAAATGCTACTTTTGGTGTAGTAAGTATGAACGAAAAAGTATTTTAGCACGAAAACAGACTCTTACACTTAACACCCTCGATGAGAACATTGTACGAATGAAAATATATATTCTCCAGTTACTATTCAGGTAAAAGTACACCGTTCTTAAAACTTTTTCCACACTTTCCCAACTCGTTCAAGCAAAAAACTTTGCTTCCTTCTTGTAATTAATAGCTCCTTCTAATTAATAGCTTAATTACATCGGACAGCCAACATCAGTGAGGATGAACAAAGACTTCCTTGATTACCCTCAGTAGGCCTTTTTACACGGTGCGGGTTCGAGGAAACCTACCTCCACCGGGGAAAAATAACCGAACCCCCTCGATCCAGTCTCAATCTGGAACGCACCCGCACCGTGTAATGAAATGGCCAGGGCCATTGTGCTCACCTCAGTGACAGAGTATGAAGTGTGAGTAGCCTGGTGATACACTGAATGGTGAAGGATTAGTGCAGAAACATCGTAACATTTACTACCGATGAGATATGGCCAAAGTAAATTTTTCAAGATGGCCGCCTGGCAGCCATGTTGAAGTCCAATCGAACCGAAATTTGGCATATAAGTAGACGGTACCAAGACACATATTTAGGCACGGTTAAAGCATCCTAGCTCCCACTATTTATGAGGTGTGGGTCGAAGTCCATTTTTCAAGATGGCTCCCTGGCGGCCATATTTGACGTCGAATCTGACTGAAATTTACCATATATTTATATGGTACCTAGATACATATTTTGACAACGTTAAAACATCCTACCTACTCCTATTTATAAAATGTGGGTCAAAGTCCATTTTTCAAGATGGCTTCCTGGCGGCCATATTTGAAGTCCGATCGGGTTGAAATTTGGTGCATTCGTGCAGGGTGCCTAGATATATCTTCACACCAAATCACAACACTCTATGTCAAATAGCAATGAAATGTGCCACCAAACAGTGAATTTTGAACTTTGACCTCTGTGACCTTGAAAAGTAGGTCAAATCAAAAACCCGGGATTTATGTGATGAAGTCTCATCAGAGGAACCCACCATAAAAGTTTCGTGGTTCTAGCTAACCGCGTTCAGGAGATACGGCCGAAAGAAGGTTTTCACAAAGCGCCCCCTACAGGCCAGAGTGTACAAGCAGCAGCGCTAAGTTTCGGTCCAGAGATAGTTTTTACCATAGGGTACCTGTACACCAAATTTCAAGTTTGTAACCCAAGCGGTTTAGAAACGTGCCACCCCTGTTAACGACGACGGACGACGACGACGGACGACGGACGACACACCATGGGAGAAGCTCACCTCACAGAGGTGAGCTAAAAAGGCCTTACGAGACGAATGGAAACATTCTCCAGTTACTATTCAGGTAAAAGTACACCATTCTTAAAACTTTTTCCACGCTTTTCCAACTCGTTCAAGCGAAAAACTTTGCTTCCTTCTTGTATAAAGGCATAATTAATGGCTTAATTACGTCGGACAGCCAACATTAGTGAGGATGAACAAAGACTTCCTTGATTACCCTCAGTAGGCCTTTTAACACGGTGCGGGTTCGAGGAAACCTACCTCCACCGGGGAAAAATAACCGAACCCCCTCGATCCAGTCTGGATCTGGAACGCACCCGCACCGTGTAAAAAGGCCTTATGAGACGAATCGAAACATTCTCCAGTTACTATTCAGGTAAAAGTACGCCATTCTTAAAACTTTTTCCACGCTTTTCCAACTCGTTCAAGCGAAAAACTTTGCTTCCTTCTTGTATAAAGGCATAATTAATGGCTTAATTACGTCGGACAGCCAACATTAGTGAAGATGAACAAAGACTTCCTTGATTACCCTCAGTAGGCCTTTTTACACGGTGCGGGTTCAAGGAAACCTACCTCCACCGGGAAAAAATAACCGAACCCTCCTCGATCCAGTCTCGATCTGGAACGCACCCGCACCGTGTAAAAAGGCCTTATGAGACGAATCGAAACATTCTCCAGTTACTATTCAGGTAAAAGTACACCATTCTTAAAACTTTTTCCACGCTTTTCCAACTCGTTCAAGCGAAAAACTTTGCTTCCTTCTTGTATAAAGGCATAATTAATGGCTTAATTAGGTCGGACAGCCAACATTAGTGAGGATGAACAAAGACTTCCTTGATTACCCTCGGCCGCGATAAACGCGACATTCAGGCGGACCACAATTTGATGGATTGTCTCGGTATCCTATGGCGAAAGAAGGAGGAAATTCGCGAGGAAGTGATCGGCGGATTACAGGCCGCGGCCAAACTCTCCACTGACCATCCATAATGATAATTAGGCTTTGATTGTTCGTTAGGGAAATGGTCAACCCATCGGCGGCCGTGCCAGGAATCGGCCGCCCCCGTCGGGTGTGGAATATTAGCATGAGAAGGGAAATAGTTACGTCTTTATGAAACTTTGACGTGATTTCTCGCGACTTTGACATCCTTGTTATCAAATATTTGCATGAAGAGGAAGACCGACGTGTCTGTTGTGCTGTTTACTCTGTTACAAAAAACACATTTACAGGGCGTTGTAAAATTTACAGCTCTGAGGACATCATCTGGTGTAACTGAATCCAAAGGCGGTCAGATTGGTGAAGTGGAGACGATGATGCCTGTCACTCCAAGGCTGCGAGTTCAATTTCAGCTTTACTGGGAATGTCGTTATCCTCATCTGCTATAGAGGGTGGCCCACAAAAAATGTAACCGCATACTTCTACTAAACTTGCACCTACATCATTGATACCTATGGATGGGAATTTCTTAGAAGCAAAATCAGACCAAGATTATCCGATTCGGTTCAGCAGTTTTGATTCCAGAGCCATTTTTGTGAAGCAAAGTTAGGGCCAGTTGATAATAGGGGATATGACGTTGTTTTGAATGGCAAATTACATCAGGGCAAGTAAAAGGGTTCTAAGTACTATGTAATAATGAATGATACAAGTAAAAGTTTATTTCATTGTTCAAGTTATTCCTTTGTTCTCTCTTTGTATATTCATGACAATCAGTGCGAGGAATTGATTGGCAATGGGACGTGCTGACTTTGCCTCACAAAAATGGCTCTAGAATCAAAACAACTGAACCGAATCGGACAATCTTCATCTCATGTTGCTTCTAAGAAGATACCGAAAATTTAAGGTTGACAAATATGGGTAAGTTTGGAACATGTCACCACCGATTTAATAGTTAAATAGAATTCACTAAGTCCGTGTTCAGAAGTCTGAGAGTCAACAACCTCATCAACGATTTCACATCGTCACGTCATTTTAATTCAAACTGTCCTTTCCACTCTCACAAAGGTTACAGATTGTCAGTACGGCGTGTGCGTCATTAAGCATTTACGACTTATTCATGGCATAGGGATCAAAGTATGTTTGAATTCTATATTACCAAGATTCATGACTCACGTCGCGTTCTGTTTTAGTAGAACTTGCCAGATTAGTGAAGTGTTCGGTAAATATTGCACAGAATTCTAAAAGATCGGCAGCAAATGGAAACTTTTCTACAATTCTCTTTTCTTTCATCTCCATTCAACAAATTTAAAATCTCGAAAACTAAACTGCCATTGACGTATTATAGATACAGACTCTGAAGATTTCGTTAACCGATTTCCACTTTACGATGACCTTGAAAGACACAGAGATCGTCCAAGGCCTGGGATCAGTCGTCACACACCACAATGTGAGGAAACAGCAACTAGCCTTAAGCTGCTTTTCCACGAAACGTTTGCGGACGCGGTTTCGGTGGTGGGAGCGGTTGCGGGTGAAACAGCTAAAGGGAAATACATTGGATAGATTTTTTCCACCCGCGCCCGCCTCCAATTCCGCGCCCGCAAACGTCTCATGGAAAAGCAGCCTTAAGCTGCTTTTCCACAAGACGCATGCGGGCGTGGAGGCGGAGGTGGGTGCGGGCAAAAAAATTGATCCAACGTATTTCCCTTTAGCTGTTTCCACAACATGAGTGTGGGTGCGGCTGCGGAGCGGGGGATGGGTGCGGCCGCATTTTTTTTAATCGGTCATGTAGCGATTTTTTTCTGCGCCCGCATGGTATTGCATCATTATTTTCTGGGAATTCCCCTGGTAATAAAGAAATGATGGAAGTTGAAACAGGCTCCACTGACCAAAGACCCAAACCCGTGCAAAAACTATGCCCGCACCTGCACCCGCCACCATCTCCGCATCCGCACGCCTTGTGGAAAAGCAGCTTTAAAAACATTAATCTGGGAATTCATGAACCTTTTAGTGTTGAATATTTCACAATTTTCAACCTGACAGTTATAAACTTCGGAGAACTGAATAATTTTTTTGTTTAAAATCCCACTTGACTCTAATAAAAGATGCCAAATTTCTTCAAAGGAAGTGGCCCTTGTCAATTTTCAACGAAACACACCTTGTTTGTTGGAAAAGTCGCCAGCTGATGACATCAAAGTCAAAATCTGACGGATTAATCTCCTGGGAACAACTGAAAGAGACAAACCAAGTCACCAAGTCCATTTCATCAAAACTTAAAATTAATTACAATTATTAGTTGAAGATTGCAAATAATTGTTTGAATTGGCTGTAAATACGCTGAAATTTGCCTTTGGTTCTCGCCGGATAATAAGTTCAATAGTCGAGGGCGAGTTGTTCAAAGAAGTCGGCTCAAAGCCTTCGTCCGTCGCCAGAATCCATTTACACAAACTGCTCAGGGAATTCAAAGATTTAAAACCTTCAAACGGACTTATTCATTCTAAATATCTTGACGGTTCATTGTGACCCGGGTAAATTGACGATTCACCGCAGACGGAATCATGGCCGCCCTAAAACCATTTGGCGGTGATGAAATTGTGTGATGTGTAGGTGTGTGTTTTTAGTCACACAAATAGGATTATTGTGCGAGACTGATCCAATACGCGAACTTTATCTTGTTAACCTTTGACCCCTAAGGGATTAAAGACAGTCCTTTTACTCTCAGACAGTCAAAGAAGGGACAACACCCCACGACCTTCAGGTGGATTCGGGGCATCGTTACAGTATGACCAGTAGATCCTCCAAGTTTTTGGACGGGATAGAAGTAGACTAGAGTGCATTCAAAATCAAGTAATCGGCTGATCTGACTTTTCAGTTATGAACCAACATTTAGAGAAATAGTCAGTTACTGCTGAAGTTTGTATGTAGTGGTTACACTACATAAATCCCTGTGCTTACCCCGGGAATTTTGCGGTTACCGATAAATCGCCGAGTCTAAATAGACCTGTGTCTGAAATCCCCGTGCTTATAGCCCTATCGAGCTCGAAGGGGCTACGCCGGAGCTATTTTAGACATGGGTATTTTATGTAGTGTAACCACGAAATCCCCGTGTCTGCCTGCAGTCCCGAGCACCCCGACAGACGGCGATGCAAATCGATGAGTCATGTGCATGCGTATAGGCTATTTCATGCCTCCAGTAGCCACTTAATTACGGAGAGTTGCCTACATGCAGTGCCCCTATCGCCGGGTTACGGAACTTATTACCAATCGCATTTTAAGTAGTGTAACCGCTCATCGCGTCATCGCCGTGTTTTTTCTGGTTCGGAAAGAACCCGTGTTTCAAAAAGCACGGGGATTTTAGTATAAGGCTTTAGTGGTTAAAACTATTGAAATGAAAGTGACATGCAGGTGCTGATCAATTTCCGACACAAAGAAAATACTATGAAAGTTGATCATAATCTACATGTATCAGGGGCGGATCTAGGATTTTGGAATACGGGGGGCCGGTCACCATGAGCCACAGGCTGACGGAGTAGTCGCAAGGCGCGGAGCCACAACGGGGGGAATTTTGAATTCCAGATGCACTTAGATACGATTTCCAAGCATCTGGGGGCATGATTTCCTCATCTATTTGCTCATTTTTTCGGAGTTAGTGACCCATTTTGTGTTGGTGTTCCAAAAATACGGGGGGCCGTGGCCCCCTCGGCCCCCCTCTGGATCCGCGCCTGTGTATCACACCCCAATCGTAGCTGCTATAAATGATCAAGTTTACCATTGCCTGTATAATGTCATTTCAGAGTTGAAGTAAAAACACTGACATAAAACACAAGTTTTGGAAACGATTCTGAATGAACATGACTATAACTGAGATAAGATGGTGGGTGATGATAAAGAGGATGTAAAATCAAGAATAACGTATCCATCTTGGTTATTCTGTTGAAGAAAACATATTCGTCATATCTTTATTGGTCAGGTCTGGTGGGCTCTTCTTGCTGAAGCCATATCGCCATCAATACGAGGCAGCTCAACACAAATCAAGGGCATGCGGATGCTTTCTAATTCCCATCCACCTCCCCCAGTCCCTCTTGAGGGAAACTGCTTTAAATTGACAGAGAAAGCAGGGCCGCAGGTCCTGGAGTTAAAATAGTGGACCATAGCTGTAGTCCTCAGCAGCGAGTGACAAAATATCGGCAGGGGGTCCAGGGGGCCTCCCCTGGCAAAATTTTAAGAAACAAGAGTGCTTTTACACCATTTCCTGACATTTGAGAGCAAAATCGATGTAAGTATGGTTCATTGGTTTATTGGACTTGGGCTTTTTGGGACTAAAGGCAATCAAATATGCTGAGCCTGCCAATTTTTAATTTGTGACAAGCCAAATATTGGGGGGGCAGGTGCCCCCTGTTCCTACGGCCATGGAAAGGTCTCGCGCTGAAAAAATTATTCAACCTTTCAGTCCGTATCGCAGCTAAGGGCCGTGTATGCATGGGTCGGACTTCATGCAGCCACACTAACATGTACATTAAAGTCTGACTTTCTCAATGTTTCAAGCAAAGAGAAAGTCAAACTTAAGCAGTACTTTAGGCTAAAATCCGACCCAGCCACAGGACTCCAGCCACAGGACTTCACAGCCACAGGACTTCAGCCACACTTACATGTACATTAAAGTCTGACTTTCTCAATGTTTCAAGCAAAGAGAAAGTCTAACTTAAGCTATACTTTAGGCTAAAGTCCGACCTGTGCATATGGCCCTAAGGCTTTTGTGCCGAACTTTCTCATGGTTTGTCTTCAGCGACCTCACGGCACTGGTATTTGGTACCACCCATCTGTAGTGTACATAACATCCAAAACAAGCAGAATCCATTTGAAAAAGGGTTAACTCATGATGATAGTATGTTGATAAACCATGTGTCGGTTACAACAATAAGAAACCATACTGCCAAGACGCCATGTGGCGGCCATTAATGCGCGTTGCATTGAACCATTACCTGCGGTCAGTTATGTCCATTGTTGAGATAAGAAACGTGATGTTTATTCCATTATTGTTGGTCGGCAGATGGTCGATTATTGTGCCAGTCATTCACAACATGCAACAAAAGTATCCATGAATCTTATCATACTCTGAGCAAAATGTTCAGGGGAACTGCATCATAAATGTAGTAAGTGCAAGGATGGACTGAGCGTCAACCCACCCCTCACCAACACCGCTGAAGGGATTATTGTCGTCCTGGGTACACATAAAGTGTACCCAGGTTCGATGTCGTCAAGTGAAATTGTACCCTCGGTCCACTTTCTTGTTACAAACTGTGCCAGGTTCTTATTTAGAGACCTAGGGACGAGCTCATTCTCAAGATCTCGTCGGACACGTGAATTAACGTAGGTTCGTTCCATGATCCTCCGCCAGGTGGTACTGTTCCCATGTCACATGATCAGACACACCCATCATGGCCATGCACACATGACACATGCACACGTACATAGGAATGACAACCTCGCCCCGAGGGCTCTAAATCAGAACCTGGGTAGTTTCTAACAAGAAAGTGGACCAAGGGTACAATTTCACTTGACGACATCGAACCTGGGTACACTTTGTGTGTACCCAGGATGACAATAATCCTCATTCAACAGCAACACCAGGCCCTACACAGTAATTTTCAAGCACCCCTATGGTGACATCTCAGTCAGTGAATCCAAACACAACTTGGCCAGTCCACCAGGTTTAAACTTCACATTTTCCATCAGCGAATACAATCTTCTTTTCAAACTCCGTAATGTCCGATTGTTTGACCTTTGACCCCCACCAACCTGTATTTCCTGATCCATTCCATCCAAGGAAAACACCTTCCATTCCAAGTTTCAACCTTCTGTCAATTCCTTACCTTGAAATACAATTTCCCCGCCTTTGTTCTATCCCGCCACTTGACCTCTGACCCCATCGAGAACCCGGAATCATTATCAAGCACCCTCTAGCCGTCGTAATCTCATTAACCGGCCGCTAGCGTTCCCCGGACGCGACCTCCACTCGAGCTCCGTCCTCCCCCCTTCACGACATTAATCTTTGACACAATAAATTATTGTTCTCAGGAAATACACAGACAAGTTGAGGGGTTCGGGAGTGCCACAGGTACAGAGAGGACGCCCTCTTCGCGTCTAATGCGTTTTTCATCCCCTCAGATTGTTGTCCTTGTTTTTACGTCTGAGAGGCCAAATGGATTCGAAGGATGCCGATATTGGCTTTGTTTTTACAACTCAAGTCCGCAAATGGACATCGGCAGTAAAATGAAGCAGGCATCGAGTGTTGGTACAATAGGGGACCTGCCGCGTTTATCTTGCTGTCGTTGTGGACGATAAAATCTTCATTACAATACGATTAACGAGGCTAGTGTTTGATTTAATGTAATTAATGGCGATGGACGAGAGATTTCTATAGAAAGCTGGCGAATGAGGATAAGTGGAAATGGAGAAGAGAGGAACAAAAGTTTTCTAGGCCTAGAGAACTATTTATAAACCTCTTTTGATCTCCTGCTCATCACAGGAGGGTTCTGCCCAGGACTGAATGAGTGCCGGTCGGAACGGGGGCCAGGCGGCCGTCCGGCAGAAAACTTTGAAATCTAGACTTGCTGAAATGTGATTTCATGGCACCTGAGAGTCGAAATAATCAGCTCATTTGGCATCAAAATGACCCCGATCCACTCTATCGCAAATTAGGCAGCCTGCCGTCGTTGTTGTTGTCGTTGGTCAGAACTTGTCAGGAAGCCCTGCCGGGAAGCACATTTGGTGAATGGGAACAGAAAGGAAATTCGGAAGTGTGCGTGGCGAGCATCTCTCGTGGCACACTTCGTTAGTTCTGATGGTCGGAAAATACTCTTTTTAGGTCGAGTGCCAGTCAGCATTTCTGTGTCCTGGGCGGGGCCGTCCGGCGCCGACCAGCAGCGGCAGTCAACCCTGCACAATTGTTCACATCCTCCCGTCACAAATTTTGTGACTTATTTCACCACAAGACATAGAATTTTTCCCACCATCATGTTCTCATGTTTTCGAAAGTGAAATAAAGGAAAGGTCAAAAAGAAATTGACGCCCAATGTGATATTTTTGACATTTCTTCCAAAACATCACCTATTTCTTTCACGTCAAAAAGTTTAATGGGCAACATAATGAAGAGACACACTCTGTACAAGTAATTACAAGTAAGTTAAGATTCCGCTGAGACGGCTTAGTTCTAAAGTTAATGGGTGACGCACATCACCACAAACAAAACCATCATCATTTAGAAACAATTTAACCGCAGACTCAAAGACAAAGTTAGAAAGGACATAAGACGGGGACTGTCATTACAAATGTTAATTGACCAGGCGGACATTTCGCACGGCCATTTTCATTATTGTGATCTTGACAATTAAAGTTTCATTACTTAAATCACTTTGCACGATGTTTTTAAAACTTCTGAGACCAGATCCACGTAAAAGCCAGCAGTGAAGAGAACTTCCAGGGATATCCAGGTATGTAGAAGAACCAATTGGGTTCTGTCGCTGCTGGTCGGCGCTGGACGGCCCCGTCCAGGACGCAGAAATGCCGACCGGCACTCGGCCTAAAAAGAGTATTTTCCGACTTCAGAACTAACGAAGTGTGCCACATAACAAGAGATGCCCGCCACGCACACTTCCGAATTTCCTTTCTGTTCCCATTCACCAAATGTGCTTCCCGGCGGGGCTTCCTGACAAGTTCTGACCAACAACAACAACAACGACAACGGCAGGCTGCCTAATTTGCGATAGAGTGGATCGGGGTCATTTTGACGCCTCGACTCTCAGGTGCCAGGAAATCGCATTTCAGCAAGTCTAGATTTCAAATTTTTCTGGGTGAGGGCCCCAAGACCCCCCCTTCCAACCGGCGCTCGTTCAGTCCTGGGCAGAACCCTGCAACGGGAGGCCCCCATCGGCAAACAATGGTAGACCCCCGTATTGACATCCAAAGATGGGAACCCCCCTCCTCCACACATTGACAGGTCTTAAGTGGTCGATCAGAACACAATATAGCAATAGCTGACATTGTTGCCAAAGACAATCAGACGATGTGCCATTTCTCCCGATTTTCACCATCCTCCCTGTCGGAATATATCGACAGATTAACAGTAGCAATTACCAAATAACGACAATCTTGCTGCTTTAGAAGGTGAACAGCAGAGAGTTCATCGGGTATCAAGCGGTACATGACAGACGTCTGCCTTTTTGTGGGTCAGAAATGGAACGTAAGCATAGACAACGGACTACATGCCTTTGTCTGGTCTTGAAGGTTTCTTAAAGAGTAGCGTACATCACACTTGCGACTGGAGACAACTAGTTGCCACTGACCTACTGGCGACTGGGAGGATCTAGCTGGAACTGGAGGTGACTGATCAGTCACCAGAAACAGCCGATGTACGCACCCTTGCGACTCGCTGGAAGTGAGATTTTGCCAGTTGCCGCGAGTTGAATGTTCAACTTTCTAGCGACTAGTTGTACCCAGTTTCGTTCAGTCGCTGCGATGTACGCGGGCTTGGGACTGATCAGTGCCAGTTTTCTGAATGAAACCTAGTCTCGTCGAGTCTCAACACCCCGGATGTTACCTGAGTTGCTGCCAGTCGCAAGTGCGATGTACGTGGTCAGGACATGACAACTGATTGGATCTTCGAAGTTTTACTGAGTTGCTGAATTTGCGATGTGTGTGCAGTGCGTACATCACCGGCGACTGATCAGATCAGTTACTTCCAGTCCGAGTCGCAAGTGCGATGTACGCCTGGCTAAAGGTTTATCTATGACGGTGGGTCGGAAAGCCCCTCCCTCCATTTATTATGGGGTGTCTGTATCAGCAGCACATGGTGGCCAACTGGACATAGGTCATGACGACACCCCAGAATGTACCACTTGAATGAGATTCCCCCTCCCCCACACTCCCCCTTGGCTGGCATATACCAATGGACACACTGAAAGTGCGAATGTCATTTACTTGCCATATTTTCCCACCAGCAACATCTGAGATATCCTTCAGCATCCAAAATTAAATCCAGGAAACTTATTCAGTGCTTTTTTGATTAATTTTCTAACAGACTAGACGAACCTTGAAGATCTTATCAAGAAATCAATTGATTGAACTCAATAAAGTAACCTCATTCTGCATCGCTTGGAATTTTAGAAAATATCGCATTGCCAAATATCTTAGTTGTGCATATATGAGGAGCAAGTTTTGAAGGTCAAAATGAAATGGTCCATGGACCATGTGCTCACCTGGGTGAACGTACCAGAAAAACAAATGACAAATGTTAAATCGAAATGTTCCAGGGTCATGTATCCTCATTAGATGCACCTGATAAAAATTTGGAGACAATCCAGTTACAGTTCAGGAGTTACTGGACTTTGAGCTTTGGTTTTGGCCACCTGGTGGCCAAGCGGAGAATCGAATTGGACCGAAAAGTGGTGTCGTAGGTAACCTGACATAGGGGTGTATATGAACCAAGTTTCAAGTCAATAGCCCAAGCAGTTATGAAACGCGCCACCAAATGACTAAATTTTGAACTTTGACCTCTGTGACCTTGAAAAGTCGGTCAAATCAAAAACCTCTTACTTATGTCATGCATCCTCATTAGAAGCACCAATGATAAAAATTTGGAGAGGATCCACTCATTAGTTCATGAGTTATTCCACTTTTTGTCTTTTTGGTTTCCGCCACCTGGTGGCCAAGCTAAGAGTCAAATCGGACCGAAACTTGGGGTCATAGGTCATCTGACCAAGGGGAATATATGTACCAAATTTCAGGTCAATAGCAGCTGCGGTTACGAAACGTGCCACCTAAAGGCAAAATTTTGAACTTTGACCTCTGTGACCTTGAAAAGTAGGTCAAACCAAAAACCCGTTATATATGTAATGTACCCTCATTAGATACACCTATGATAAAAATTTGGAGGTGATCCAGTCATTAGTTCAGGAGTTATTGCACTTTTTGTGTTTTCAGTTTTAGCCACCTGGTGGCCAAGCCAAGAATCGAATCGGACCGAAACTTGTTGTCATAGGTCATATGACCTAGGGGTATATATGTACCAAGTTTCAGATCAATAGCCCCAGCGGTTACGAAACGTGCCCTGCTAACGGACGAAGACGGACGACGACGGACGACGACGACGACGGACGACGGACGCACAACCATTGTATAAGCTCACCACAGGTGAGCTAATTAAGGTCAAGGTCGTTCGTCCATTTAGTTTTCGAAACATAACATCGGAAAATACTGAACATGAAATAGAACATGGAATAGAAACGGGTTTCTAAGGTGAAAGACATCGCTTCCTACCAGACTCAAACCCACGGATCCTTGCATAAGGCATCAATCGCCAGCACGCCTTAACCACTACGCCAAATCCCCATCTTCAGGAGCCCTGATAGCCGAGTGGTTATCACGTCCGCTCAGCAAGCGGCAGGTCCCGGCTTCAAATCCAGCCCGGGCCATACCGGTTATGGGATTTCATTTCCGGCTCTTCATGTCCGAAAATATTGCATGTAAATCATCTGCCTGACCTTAGGATATAAATGAGTATCAAGTTTGGTGGACCTATTAGTATATCTGATGGACGAGGAGAGAGGTTGATGATGTGTGTATATGACAGGTGAGTCGGCTATATAGTCCCTTTAAAGATTTGACCCATGTCATTAGCATACTCAGGTAAACAACTCGAGAACTGGCCTACTACAACTCGCTGGTAGTAAATAATTGTTTGTTCACCTGAGGGAATGGTAATTCATCATAATCAAACAGGGAGAAATCGGCTGTGGGTTGTAAAATGTGTAAACGGGCAAAAAACAATGGCGGTTCTGGACGAGAGAATTTGCTGAATGGTAACTGATGTTAAAGAAAGCGACAAGCTGTGATTGTTCAGATCTGTAACCCTGACAAAAATATGCCAACAGTTGAAACCCACTAAATGCGGCATTTATGGATAATTTTATATAATAGAAGGTAGGCTTAATATAAAAGGATTCCATAGAGCCGGCATCCAGCCCAAGTATAATCAGTGATTTTTGAAGACAACAACGTGTGCAAAGTTGACCCTGTCAAATACCAGGGCTGAGATGGCGGTCACACGTGACCCTGGAGGGGGTGGGGCGCCATCTGCTGCCGGTTTGGGGAACTGAAATTTCCCCGATTGGGAATAGAGGCAAAACCTATGATGTGGGTAGAGTATGAACAACATAGAATTTGGCATGGTGTGTGAAACATGCTATGTGCAACTCAACCACAGATGGTCCGAACTGGACAACACAGAAAAAAATAACCGTCTCCAACCTGAGGCAAAGGGTGTCTCATCGATGTGTGAGACAGGTCCCGTCTTATTGACTGAGTAACCCCCTGTCTCGTTCAAAATAAAACGTCTCATCTTGAGCCAGAAGGCTGCTCAATCATGATCTTGAGGCGGCCGCGTCTCAAGATGGGGACTTTGAGACGGGGACCGTCTCAAGATCGGGAGGTTGAGACAGTCTCCGCCTCAAAAACATGATATCGAGACAGCACCGTCTCACATTGTAAGAACAACGCATGCGCAGGTATACAGTGGATTTCCGGTTTAGTCTGCACGAGCAGTAATGATTTACATGATTTATGATATAATTCGTATTTGCTACTGTCTTCAGTGGTTTAGTGGGTGTCCAATACTTTACTCTTTTAAGTAAGTAGCCTACAGGTAAACAAGAAACCTGTCCATGTGCCCCAAAAGGCTAGGCCTAGCTAATGTTCGTTGAACCATCTCATGTCATGATGTGATACTGTACCGGTAGCTTAATATGTATCTAACTATTTAAGTAGGCCCCCCTGTACCTAGTATAGGCGTATCTCTCTGTCAGATTATCAAAGTAGTTGATTAATCAATTTGCTGTTTATGCAATTTTAGCTTTGTACATCGATGAGGTGCAGAAAAATTCATCAAACTCGTATGTCTCACACAATGATAGCTAGGTGTCTCCAGGACTTGTCTGAAAAATGTAGGCAGTTATAAGTGTCGAGGAAGTTGTCTCAAGAAGTCTCAGCCTGAGACATGCATGTGTCTCAGGTGCTGTCTTAATTGATATTAGAGACCTTTCTGCCTCAAAAATAAGAGACATAAGGCGTCTCAAAAGGTGCCTCACCCTGAGACGTGCAGGTGTCTCAGGGTGCTGTCTCAATTGGAGACATTTTTGTCTCGAAAATACGAGACAAAGGTGTCTCAAAAGTCGTCTCAATTTGAGACATGCACGACCAACATTGTGGAGACGTTTCTGCCTCATCTTGAGACACCCGATCTGAGTCGCCTATGTGCCTCATTTAGAGGCACCTAACTGCCTACATTTGCGGACAAGCCTTGGAGACACCTTTCTTTCTCACTTGGAGACGGTTATTTTTTTCTGTGAACATGTCATAAGGGTTCTGGTTCTTCACCTTGAATTCAGCGGGATGGAGTTTAAGCAACTGAACTGGGATGAGTTTGGGCCAATGATAAGACAGGGATTCTGGCTGCACACTTAAACATAGCTACAAGCCAATTATGGCCCAGGAAACACTGGCCAGTATTCTGGAAGCCTCCTTAAGCACTGGTTCCTGCAGCTTTTTGGTGAGCAAAATTAAGGCCTTTTTAAGGCTAGTCCAGGAAAAATTTAAGGCCAAGTTGTCAGGAGTTTTCATGTAGGTTGTGCAACTTGCGGTAAATATTAACTCAGGAGAATGTTGTAAAGAACACATAAAGGTTAGCGCTGAGGGCGGGATCCTGACTTTCACGACCGGGCAGTTTTCAACTGATATGAATGAAATGTCATTAGGAAGGGGAAACGGCTTAATGAAAATTCAAAACTGAAGCTACATCAAATTTAAGGCCTTTTAAAGGCCACTGAGTGAAAAAAATTCTATATTTAAGGCTTTTTTAAAGGCCTTAATTCTGAAAAAGAAAAATTCCTGACTTTTTATGCTTTTTAAGGATCCGCAGGAGTCCTATTAAGGCTGCCTTTACATAGAAATATATGGTATACGAAAATGCCAGTTAACAATGGCTTCACGGTCGTGAATCCTCGAGAAGCCTTTGTTAACTGGCATTTTCGTATACCGTATACTTCTATGTAAAGGAAGCCTACTTTAAGGTCCACTTTCAGCTTTCGTATTCTGCCCTGCAAACAGTAGCTAAAGATAAACCTTAAAGTTAAGGAAGCTTCTAGAATACGGCCCATCTTCACAACCTCCCCATCCTAATTTCACTTGGTACAGTTATGTTTTGAGCACAGCTCACCCTGTCAACTCAAGTAGAATTAATATGCATGGCCGTCTTCAAATTTTCTTATATTATTAAGTAAAGTAATTATGTGGAACAGTCTTGAACAAGATGAGATTGTTTCATCTGAAAAGATAATTATCTCTTAATTACAAAGACAAGGAACTATAAGAGAGTTTCTTTTGAGGTTAAATATTAAAATTGTGAAATTGATTGTCATTAGATTGTGTTGAAAGTGGCAGGCAGGGTACTTGAGTTCATCGCCTCTTGTCAAAGCTTACGAGAATGTTTCTAATGATTGATCTCACCATAAGTTGATCACGAAAATCTGTACATTCTGATGTAGCTAATATATAGGGGTTACACTACATAAAATCCCCGTGCTTACCCCGAGGATTTTGGGGTTACACTAAAAAATCGCTGAGTCTAAATAGACGCGTGTCTGAAATCTCCCTGGCGCATGCATATAAAGGCTAGCCCATCGAGCTCGGAGGGGCTATGCCACGGCTATTTTCGACACGTGTATTTTATGTAGTGTAGCCGCGAAATCCCCGTGTCTACCTGTAGTTCCAAACACCCCGACAGACGGCGATGCAAATTGATGAGTCACATGCATGCACATAGGCTATTTCGCGCCTCCAGTAGCCACTTGATTACGGAGAGTTGCCTACATGCAATGCCCCTATCGCTGGGTTACGGAACTTACCAATCACATTTTAAGTAGTGTAACCGCTCGCCATGTCAACGCCATGTTTTTTCTGGTTCGGAAAAAACCCGTGTCTTAAAAAGCACGGGGATTTTAGACAGGTGTAACCAGGGCTATTACATGTATACCGTGTTTTACAACAACTGGCCTAACCACTGAAATTCTGCCCAAAGACAAAAACCTGAATGTTTCCTCAATTTCCAATGTTTTCATGATTTAAATGAACGTTATGTTAGAATTTCAACAAAGATACCCAGATACTGATTTTGCACAACTGAAAAACCTTTCTTCATTTTCCTACACAACTGCGGAAATGTACCGTTTCGTTGCAGAAAACACGGTAGCCAATCCGACGATTGTTACAGATCGTGAAAACTGATCGCGAAAGCCAAGGTGGAAATGATTTTAACTCTAAAGTAATAAACGCGGAAAGGTGTGAAAAAATATGCCATCTGCTGCTCAATGCACGAAGCAAAACCATCAAATGAAACAAAAGATCTTCCTGTTGCACCATATTTCCGATCGCTTTTCAATTAAATTTGCTGTTCTAACGTAAAACGACTAAGAAAAAATTCGAGCGAAAAAAACGGTAATCACCTTTCAGTGCACTTAAGAACGGCGCGGAAAAAAACGGTTCATTCTTTCGGATCATTTGAAACGTATCAGCGCAGCAGGGATGCTGTATACCAGGTATCGCTGAAACAACGCCGTGTTCCTCTCATTCATCTCGAACAGAACAAGTTTGTTACCTGGAAAATGCAACCACGATGTTTCCGGTCGGAATACTTCCTTGTTTTCGCTCATTAGCATAGAATCGCTAATTAAATTTCCGACTTTAATTGGCCCCTTGCCGCCTTCCATTAAACATGACAAAGCAAACGTCCAACGTTTTGTAAAAAGACGATTGTTGCACCTTGTACGTAAAACGATACGGCTTACTGCAAAAATACACCGTTTTTTTCACGCACAACTGTTTCTGAGATGATCGTAAAAAGGTCATCTACAGCAGGAAGTATTGGCTTGCTTCACAAATGGATTTTACTCATGGTATCAATGGCCAATGATATCAATGGCCCAGGTAGAACACAATCTACTCTATTCATTCAAGAACTCCACTTCCTTATCGTCCCGAACAGCTGCGTGAATACAGCTTGACCTCTTCGACCACTTGATTGACCACTAGAGTGATTTGACCACTTGAGTGACCACTTGACTGACCACTAGAATGATTTGACTACTTGATTGACCACTAGAGTGATTTGAAGACTTGATTGACCACTAGAGTGATCTGAAGACTTGATTGACCACTAGAGTGATTATGAAGACTTGATTGACCACTAGAGTGATTATGAAGACTTGATTTGACCACTAGAGTGATTATGAAGACTTGATTGACCACTAGAGTGATCTGAAGACTTGATTGACCACCAGAGTGATTATGAAGACTTGATTGACCACTAGAGTGATTTGAAGACTTGATTGACCACTAGAGTGATTTGAAGACTTGATTGACCACTAGAGTGATTTGGCGACTTGATTGACCACTAGAGTGATTTGATGACTTGAATGACCACTAGAGTGATTTGACCCTTGATTGACCACTAGTAATCCTACCACTAAAGTGATTTGACCACCTGATTGACCACTAGTAACCTAACACAAGAGTGATTTGGATACCACATGGACCGACTCGGGTTGTGTTCTCATTGTTCGAGACTCCCGTTCTCGAGCTGTCAACAACAACATGAACTGCGTCAGCACGAGTGTCGTCAAGAACAAGGATTGGAATACGCCCATAGAGACCAATAATCATCCAAAATTTCAGGGCAATCACTCAAAACGTTCTCAAGATATTTGATGGAAATCGAATTCAAGATGGCCACTATAGCCGCCATCTTGGATGTGCGCCGGAGTTTGCCATTGACAGCAACCTTCCCCTCATAGAGACAAACCCTCACCAAAAATTTCAGGCTGATCGCGCACCACAGTGAATGACGTTACGTCTTCACTGCGTGCCTTCCACGGCAGCGCGTGATGTCCGCGGAAGATACGAGGGCGGTACGCGCATGACGCTGCATGTGGTACACGGACAGTACTCGGCACAGAAGGGAGGTCAATGAGGAGCCGGCGGAACTACTCCGTGACGTGGCACTGACGAACAACTCAGTTAAAAGTATGACGTTGAAAGTCAAGCCAACGTTATTTGCCATTTAATTCTGAAACTACACCCTACTTCTAGCCCTAACTAGAGTTCAGTTGAGTCTGCATGCAGACTCTGGAGTCTCCGCCACGCGTGGCATGTCACACTAGTGACTAGGGCGTAGGCCTAGAGACATGCACGGCCAATTTTGACCCGCAATACCACATGAAAGAACGAATGTAAGGTTTTATTGATGAAAGTGACGTAAACTGAACCGGAAACTGTTTATTTGATGTATTTTAATCCACTCTGCCTCGCGCAATTTGACTTCCAAAAGTGTCCGAGAATAGATTTTTCAGTGACGGCGGTCCTATTCTCGGACACCATCCCCATCCCGCCATGTCCTCGGACAGTTGCTTTTTGTGGCC
>NMRB01000834.1:128068-141231 GCA_002633025.1 Notospermus geniculatus | reverse complement strand
CCTCCCCCAGGAAAATTTTGAAAATCAGAAGCTCTGAGAAGCGATTTCCCGGCATCTGAGGTTGAGAAAGTCCGATGCCAGATTAGACACTTATGCCATTTTTCAATGCAGTTTTTAAAATTTGTGGTTAAAAATTGATGGTTGATGAAAAAAGCCTGAAAATATAGGAAATATCCTTGAAAATGCCAGAAATATAGGAAGTATAGGAATATAGGAAATATACCCGCCAAAAGTCCAGAAATATAGGAAAAATAGGAAATATAGGAGCGGTGGGAGCCCTGTATCAATCCACAATTAAGATCCAACTCATTCACTTCTGGGATTTCTACTTGAAAGTGCCTGAGGAAGACCCCGGTTAGGGTGGTCGAAAAGGGGCTGTTTGTTTTCGTCACTTGAGGAATCTGAGTTGTGATCCTTGAGAAAATGGAGAAAGCTACGAAGCTGCAAATTGCAGCGATTATTCTGAACAGTACAACAAATAATCCCTGCAATTTGCAAGTGCATAGCTTTTTTCCTTTTCCCAAGGATCAGACTGAAGACTGGATTGTGCCACTTGTTGCCGCAATGACCTGTCGTAACCGATGTGTGCGGAACGCATACATCAATAGCGACTGTTGCGTTCAGTTGCTTGCAGTTGCAAGGCCGATGTACGCTTGGCTGAAGAGCATATTTGCACAACTGCCTTGGCTTCGCTGCCTTCAAATAGGATTTAGAACAACTGCAATTCTCGGCTTATAGAGGCCTTGCAATGACGTCATCCTGGCGGCCATGCTGGAGGGCACAGGCCTTGACAGGGCGCAGAGGTGTGACGTGACCTGCGTGAAATGCGCCACGCCATTGTTTGACGTAACGTCATTGAGGCATGCACGGCTCATGTCGCTGCGCCTCTGCAGCATGTGCCCCCCAGCATGGCGGCTTGTGACGTCATTTGCAAGGCCTCTATATCTTGGGATGTAATCCACTAAAATAAGAAATTCATAATTTTGAAATTGTGAATTTCATGGGCCACGAAATTATTCTTGGTGACGTTTTTGACTGCTGCGACTAATTCCCTTTAAGGCTAATAATATCATCAATGCTTCTCTCTCATCTGTGTTTTTTAATACAAAATGATGCTGACCCAACGGCCAAAACATGTAAGTCAGCGGAAATCGTGGAACGATCTGAGATGGAATAAATCAGACCGTTTGATAGCACATAATGTTTCCTGTAGGTGCACTTGAGTAAGTAGAGTGACATTGTAATCAGTTTGTATGTTGTGTAAACAATAAGTATGATCTATGGTAACAACGCCAGAATCCGCTATACGTTTGTTGATAAACAATGCCCGTATCACTGAAAACATGTCACTGATGAAGAAATGCTGATAATTTTAGAAGAATCCCTCATTTGTTATTGTACTTGAATGTTTATCTTACAGAAAATGAGCGATTTCTATTTCGCTTCTCAGTAATACTTTAGTTTTTTTATCGGGGAGAGTGGCGTATTGTTTTAGGAGATGTGAAGGACTATTGCTGCCGTGAGTTGTGGAGGTTGAGAGCAATCGTGGGTTCCCCCGGGGTCAAGAGTCGTTCTGGAGCTGAAGTTATAAGTATTGAGTTGAATGGACCATTGTATTGGTTTAGTCAATTGAGAACAACCTACGTACGAGATTCCGTGGAAAAGCTTGAGTTCCAATCACCTATTCGATATCCGAAATAGAGCACAAAAAACGACACAGAAAATGACAGTATAAAGCGGCCTACCCACGTGCAATATTATTGCACAATATGAGGCTCAAAATGGGCAATATTATTGCCAATCTTTCTCCCATCCATTATGCCAGAAGCACATGACACCCATTTTGGGTCCCATATTGTGCAATAATATTGTACCATGGAAAAACCGCTTAAGCAAAGTCGTCTCCGATATTCACAAAGGGGCTGGTCATTTTCGTCACTCGCGGAATCTGGAGCGCGCACAGCGGACAGGCAATGGTACTGAATGCTACACGTAAATTGTCGATGTCGATGTCACAGAACTGTCGATTTTGTGACATGATTCCATCACGTGACCACGTGTGCTCCACAAATGAGGAAATGTATTGCGGCTGCAGCTAGGTGGCTCCCTCTAGTCGGCAGTCAAAATACCAATAAGAAACGGCATGCGGCGCTCCTTTAAGTCCTTGAACTATGACTTCTGTCTCTAAACACAATAAAGACAGCATTAGTTTCAAGCATTTATTTAAATTTCCTTTATCTTCTTGGATCACCACCACCTGGGGTGGAGTTATAAAACCAAGAATGTCCCAGTGTTTACTAGGCCTATGAGTATGAATGAATTGTTTATTTCTCATTAAGGCCTAGTCAGTTTTTCTGACATACTTCCCATTCTTCCCACAACAAAAGATTTTTATGCCGCTCATAACTGTCAGAGAGAACAGACTTTGTTTTTTACAGGCCCGTATCTCCTGAACTTGATATTTTTCTGCCGTTTTTCTTGAAATTAACAGAGGACGTTTGTTTTTAGGCAGGAAATGTCAACAACAACAAACAAGGTCAGTCAGCAATATTTGATAAAATTTCAACATCTCTTTGTTTTTCACAATGTTTGTTTAGACATTCTTATCATTCTTATATTTGTAAAAGCCTGCCCCTTTGACTTTGTTTACCACTAATCAGTGACCTCTGATGAGCAACTAATGTAACCTCATACTGTAGACTCCACAATTCTTCCTGGCTTAGAAAGTTAGCATGGATTCAACACATTGACTTTCTCCAGACAGGTTTTCTCCTGGGTCCATATTCATAAACATACTTAAAGGACCACAGTATTGCCATTTTTTCTCGACAGTCGGCGCCACCGCGCCACTCTCCAACCCAGGGACTAATTGAACGAATTTACTACGTACATTTTGTAATGACTTTTTGTATTTCGTTTTACTGCCGCTAGGTGGCTCTCTCTACGTCGGCAGTCAAATAACGCATTTGAGATCCAATACCGTGCTCTTTTAAGTCAAAGTGTGATACATGTACATGTACATGTACTTATCTTTTGTGTTGAACAAAGGATAAGGTTCACACTTAGGACTTAAGGGGCCGTATTCTAGAAGCTCCTTAATTCTAAAGTTTACATTGTACCTTTAGCTATTGTATGCAGGGCAGAATACAAAAGCTTAAAGTGGACCTTCGCGTTACAGAGGCTTTTACAATATGGGCCAAGTACATGTAGTTTTATGAATAATTGCCCAGGGGTCGTATGCACAAAACATCTTAAGTGTAAAATTTCCCTTATCTTTTGTTTGGAACAATAGTTTAAGGGAAATTTTACCCTCAAGATGTTTTATGCATACAGCCCCTGGATTCCAGTTTCCTCCATCCTTATGTCAAATGGTCCCCACACGGAACCAAAATCTTGCTGCGCTCCTGGATACTGCCATATCATCGTGTATCTCGAATGCGATGGGTTAATACTATCAGCTCATGACAGAGCGTGAATCACAAAAGGTTTTTCCCATCTCTTCCCCCTGTTGATATCAAAAGTGCATCAGTTTCAACAGAGGTGTTCGTTTTCACGGAGACCACCTCCCAATAATAAACAAAACAATCTGTGTTGATGATGCGATCCTTTGTTTTAATAAATAATAATGTCGGTTGTTTAGATCGCGGGAGGACACTTGTAAACAAAGACCTCCCACTGAGTAAAACCTCAGATAATTGAGTACAAAATGGCTTCACTTAACCCTTACAGGTCACAATTGACATCCTTAAATTCGCGTAAGCTACGCGCAAGTCACTCGTAACTTACGCAACAACTCACGAGCTATGTTACGCGTAACTTACGAGGTGAATTACGTGAATTTCGCTAGCTACACAGTGATTTACGAGGCGAGTTACGCAGTGAGTTACGCGAAACCAAAGCCGTGAGTTACGCGTAAGTTGCGCGTAAGTTACGCGTAAGTTGCGCGTAACTTACGAGTAACTTACGCGAAGCCGTAGGGATGTCAATTGTGACCTGTGCTGTAGTAAATGTAAAAGTCGTCTCCGAATTTTGCAAATTTTTGACCCCAACCGGGGTCTTCTCCTCGGGCACTTTCTACAGCGTGGACCAGAGAAAGTAGTGTCCCTTGAACAATTGCAAATCTATTGTTTCCCTATTGTTCGAGGGACACTTTCTCTGGCCTACCCTGTAGTAGAGACCCTAGATCTCATTTCTGGGATCTCTACTAGAAAGTACCTGAGGAAGACTCCGGTTGGGGGTCGAAAATTTGCAAAATTCAGAGACAACTTTTACTTTTACTACCATTTTGTGTGTCGTTTTTTGGATATCTTTTATCACCTAGACATGGATTTCTAGTTTCCTTCCACATTGGGGGAATCAGTTTGTGTTTAGATGGAGGAAGGACAGCAGCTGAGATTTATGCTACTTTTGCTTCCTTGAATCTGCTGTTGTCAACATTGGATGACACCAAAACCTGTTTGTAAGAAAGATGAAAGAAATAACCTTCCTGAAGTAATCGGCTGAGGAGCCCTGATAGCCAAGTGGTTATCACGTCCGCTCAGCAAGCGGCAGGTCCCGGGTTCGAATCCGGCCCGGGCCATATGGGATTTCATTCCCGGCTCTTCACATCCGTCGCATGGGACAGTAAGCCGTGGTGACTTGTACCTTGTTTCTTTGCAAGGGCAAGTATTTTAAAGACCCCATCCAAGTCACAAGTGAGGCACATGAGTAGCTTGAGATGGCCTCTTCCGTACTGACCAGGGCTTATAATGCTATGGCTTCGGCCCTGACGGAAAAATCTAATACAAAGTATCAGGCTAGTGTATTGTCACCAGACGGCTGACAGGGTTTCCGCCAGAGGGGAGAATGGGGAGAATTCCATCCCCAAGAAAATTATTTGGGGATAAATCCATCCCCAAATTTTTCCAGAAAGAATGGATTTTTTTTCTTTAAATCTTGTCTTTTTTCTTTTCAAAACATATTATTATACCATCATGTTATCTTGCAGTCCATGTACAATGTTTTGTGAAAAAAATCCAAATAAAAATCAAAAAAAAAATTTTTTCAAAAAATTTTTTTTGAAACAAAAATTTTTTGAAAATTTTTTTTTGAAATTTTTTGCTCCATCCCCCAATTTTTTTTTCTGGCGGAAACCCTGGCTGACTTGGCATAGAATTTTTGGGCAAATCTACACGAGAACATTCCCCTGACAAATGGTCGCCCTCTACAAGGTGAAAAATACAACACAAAGGCCGCCCCATTCTTATTGACCCATTAAGTTCACATCAGCCGATTTTATGGATGTTTTCGCTCTTATCAATACGGGACCAACAATCGCTTCATGAAGTATTCACTGGGCATGCCCATCATCGGAGATCCACGGCTTAGTTCCGATCACTTTCGTCACTATTTACAGCCCTACGCGCCGACATAAAGCCCTTTATTGACCTGTCGCAAGGGCTTATGGGCCGGGCGCTATTCTTTCAGGAGCGGGCAGCATCGGAATGAACATATTATATGCATGTTGCGCGTTATCAGCGACGAGCAATGCCCATTACGCCATTCTTGTACGAACATCGGGAAAAGTTTAAGGAGGTGGTAAGCCTCTCGTCTTGAACAATGACCCTAGTTGTTCCCGCGGGACAATACTTAAGGAGATCTAGCCGCCATAATGGGATGTTGGACAATCATGATCAGCGTGTTGAACAGGGGCAACGGGCCACAACAGGTGTAACGTCGATACTACGGCATCTTATGGGACGAAAATCTATCGATGGGTACAACAACTGCTGATAAGTGGCTGAAAGCGGTGTCCATCTAAAATTTACGAAGTTTCACGTAAACATTCAAATGGCTCATAAATGACGTACCGGCAAAACTAATCTGCGACGCAGTGCAGACTATCAACCAGGGCATCATTTACCTGTGTCTGTGTTTTTTACCTGGGTCTTTGTTTTTTACCTTGTGAGGTCTGTGTTTTTTACCTGGGTCTTTGTTTTTTACCTTGTGGGGTCTGCATTTTTATCTCGGTCTGTGTTTTTTACCTTGTGAGGTTTGCGTTTTTACCTGGGTCTGCGTTTTTTACTTTGTGAGATCTGCGTTTTTTACTGGGTCCTACATGTAGGTCTTTGTTTTTCATACACCCTGAGGCTAATGTTGTTTTCCAATTAATTCTGAATAGCACACCCTGTTTCCTGGCCAAGTATAACTAAAACATTGCACTCAATTTCTAATTTTACTTTTCTATCATTAAGTACAGAACTGCTAAAATATATCTTATTGCTTTTGAGCAAACATTCCTACGGGAACATGATGAATTTAATCGATAAAGTTGGCCATTTTAGCGCAAACAACAGGCCAATGATCGACGTCATGGGTTGTGAATGACGCAATTTTTACGTCAGAATGACGCACGACGTGTGATGACGTTCAACAATCACCAGGCACGCGCACTTGCGTTTTAACCTGGTTGATAAGCAGCGCCTCCTTTTGTTTGCTGGTACTCCATTGAGAAGGGGCCCTCACCGGGAATCAGTCACTCGGTGCACAGCCCGAGGACTAATGCGAACATCTTTTTTTTATATAGAAATACTCGCGATCAGGAAAATCTCCGCCTGTTTCAATTCATTCACGAAGTTCATAAAAATGTGCAGGTGCGGCATGTCGACTGATTGGAAATTGATCAAACCATTCACATCTAAAGTTAAACCAGGAACACGGAGCATACCTGGACGAAATCAAGTTAAATCTCAATCACAAGGAGAAAGAATGAGTCAGACACAATGTAAACCTGATTAGATCATTTTTACCTGAGCCTTGATCTCCAGGTAAAGTACTTTAATACAATGAGTGGCTTCATCTTAAGAAATACATTGGCTGTTACACTAATGGTCCACACTCCCATATTAAGGGAAAGAAATCGACAAGGGGTGCCAGAGCTGGAGCTATTATAATTGCCGTGCACACCCCCACATCCAGTGAAAGAAGTTGACCAGGGATGCCAGAGTTGCAGCTATTAAAATTGCCATGCACACCCCCACAACTGGTGAAATTGAAAAGGGTTTCAGAGCTGGAATGAATCCAATGGTTGTGCACACTCCCTCTGCTACGTAAGGCTATTGACGCACAAGGGGTTGACGTGTACATTTCTACTGCTTGTGAATGAATTTGAGAAGAGGCTGTTGAATTGTTTGCGTACATCCCCTCTCTGGGAGAGTCACTTCTATAGTCACTGGAGTACACAGTTGATTATAGCTGTGGGACCAGGGGCGGATCCAGGATTTTGGGAAAGAGTGGGTGCAATGTGCTAGAAACATTGAAATCTGCGATGAATTTCAATGATTTGCACCAAATTTCAGAATTTCACAGATTTTTTGGCCGAAACGGGGTGCACCGGGGGCCCCCTTGGATCCGCACCTGGGGACTATTCATAAAGAGCCCCCCCCCCGCCCTCCTCTGCAATGCTCCTTTAGATCAACCTCAAACCCTTTTCTCAAAATGGCCCTACTTTATATTTCAAACAAGTGCGTCACACTGGAAAAACCAAAAAAACACTCAGAAATTCACACAAAAACAATCAACATTCAGACATAACAAAATTATCAAAATTATTCTTTTCATCTATCAAAATGAAAATTTAATTCCTTTCATTTTCCATTCTCCTGACATACCGAATAAAGAAACACATTACTCAACTCGTAATAATCGCGGTGAAGTCACCGTAACTACGCTACAATGTACACTGCCGGAGTGACGCCATCCCATAATGCACTACTAACGGGATACATTGTCGTGGCGTTTATTGAGTCTGACGCGGAGACATAAACCAGATTACTTTCTCTTATGACGTTAAATTATTAAACAATGGATACGCAGAAAATACTACACGATAGTGGAATATGACAGATGAATGGTTCAGGCGTGGCTGTGATTCCTACACGCTGGAATACCACGCACAGACTGGGTTTTTGTTCTGCACGATGTTTCGATTGTCATGCACTGAAATATTCACCAGTCAGGCAGATCTCCAGCTCCAGATGGAATTTAAGTTGTGACAGGAGGCCCAAATATTGGTCACCAATAGGCCCAAATACTGGTAACCACCAGGCCCAAATACTCTGGTAACTACTATGCCCAAATACATGTACTGGTGGTCACTGCTAGGTGCCAGAACTGGAACCGTTAGGCGCAAATACTGGTCAACACTAGGCCCAACTACCAGTGACACCTAGGCCCAAATGCTGGTCAACACTAGGCCCAAATGCTGGTCGTCAACACTAGGCCCAAATACTAGCCAACACTAGGCCCAACTACTAGTGACACCTAGGCCCAACTACTAGTGACACCTAGGCCCAAATGCTGGTCAACACTAGGCCCAAATGCTGGTCAACACTAGGCCCAAATGCTGGTCAACACTAGGCCCAACTACTAGTGACACCTAGGCCCAAATGCTGGTCAACACTAGGCTCAAATGCTGGTCAACACTAGGCCCAAATACTGGTCAACACTATGTCTTGCTGCTCAACACTAGGCACAATACTGTCATAGGCCCAAATACTGGTGATAACTTTAGGCCCAAATACTCATCACAACTTTGGGCCCAAATACTGCTCAGTTTTAACTGCAATAGTGACTGTAGTTCATAGAGCGTTAATCACCATGAAATCAACAATAGATACAACATTGGTCATTGATTTCTTTCAAACAACATGTTTCGTCATCTTTGATGCAGATTAAGCCCAGTCTCCTATTTGCAGCCTGGGATTCACGGTGGTTATACCAAGAGGGCCCTTTGTATTTCAAACAAACGTTTAATGATCCGTAGCGAGGCTGCTTAGCCGTACAGCCTCAAAGAATAAAACACCGATATAACATAGGACCCAAGTTCATTCTTCCGAATAATTATTCAGCAAAGAAAAATTGATCGGTGAAATTAGTGGCGAAAATTGATTTCGGTGTTTCCAGTATCATTCTAATTATTCTATTTCACGCATATAATTGAGTTTTGCTCGGAACTGAGACAAGATCGCAACGTATTGTTTTACGTCGATCGTATGTAATGAACCCTGGGAAATATAGACATGTGGCGTGAAACATAACGCAGGGTTCAAGATCACAGGGATCTGGAACTACCCGAAAAGTTTTATAAAGGATTCGGGTTACAGGCATAACATAAAATTAACTTCGAAATTAACCGGCTCAATTTCGGACAACTTTTATACAGTTATCTCAAGTTTGATATTTGTATCTGTGAAAGGTCAATTTGATATAATTGGTACAGATCATTATCAGTTATCTAAATGAATCTATCATATACATATGTTACTTGATTGGTGATTGATACCAATTATGGTTAACTGACACCTGTCAATCAAAGTATCACAATTCAAAGCAGTGGATTTGGGATTACAACCACAAAATGGTGGATTATTTGTTAGTCTGGTTTGATATTTAATTGTAACAACTTTACTGAAAGCTAACACAAGGTTCAACATACCCTCACTTCGGTGGCAACTACAGGTATTTTTACAAGAAACAGGGCCGTAGCTAGTGGGGGGCAGGGGCAAATGCCCCCAGAGCAAAAAGGGACAAAGCAAATTTTTCCTCTAAAAGATCATTTTCCCTCTTCAAGCAAAGTTATTGTGGTGTCAGATGTGGGGAAAATGCATCTGAGAGAATGTAGATTTTCCCCCTTCGACTTTGCCCTCCAGACTCATTCAATTTTGCCCCTAGGCCACACCCCTGAGAAGAGTACTATTTCTAGTTCTACCCTTTACCTCTTCGTCTGCTCCAACAAAGATATTGACCGGAAATACAAGACAAAGAAATGAACAATGTAGATCCTCCTGAAGAGAAATTGACAATACGTGTACTATGACAGCAACTGGATGAAGAAGGAGGAAATGAAACAACACATAGAATACATGTATGAAGGATCAAAAGTTGGCGATACTCTAAGAAATGAAGATTTTGGGTGTCACTGCTGAGAACACAAGGAAACATCCACAGGGTTCCTCAAATTCTATCTTTCTAGCTGCTTTTCCATGAGGCGTGTCCGGGTGCAGAGGCGGAGCGGAAAAAAATCTATCCAACGTATTTCTCTTTAGCTGTTTCCACTACGTGGGTGCAGTTGCGGAGCGGGTGGATGGCGCGGTCACGTTTTTTAGAATCAGTCATGTAGTGATTTTTTTCCGCGCCTGTTTGCTACCCGCGCAGTATTGCATCATCATTTTATGGGAATTTCCCTGGTAATAAAGAAATGATGGAACCTGAAACAGGCTCCACTGACCGAAGACCAAAATCCGCATAAAAACTTCTGCGTCCATGCCCGTTTCGTGGAAACACAACGCCCGCACCTGCGCCCACCACCGCTTCCGTATCCGCACTCGCCTCGTGGAAAAGCAGCTTTAGAGCATCTAGAATGGAATGAAAACAACAACATCAATATACATTACATCATCATGCAATGACTTACCCTGAGTTTATCAAACCAACGTATGAGAGAAGTTTGTAGCCAGAGAATCAGCCTGGAATGATGGGACGAAAAACTGGATCAAAACTTAGGATATTGCTCAGTGTCCTCTGATGATACTTAGTATGTCCCATCCAACCTGGTGTTAGGCACGCCTCATATGGGACAGTTCTGAAGGCGGTTCAACAGGATTCAAAACGGTGCTGAATCGCCCGAAATGAGAGCGGCTTGATTTGGCACAAAGTACAGTACAGGTCACAATTGACATCCCTAAATTCGCGAAAGTTATGCGTAAGTCACTCGTAACTTACGCAACAACTCACGAGGTATGTTATGCGTAACTTACGAGATGAGTTACGTGGTCAGTTACGTGAATTTCGCTTGTTACGCGGTGAGTTACGCGAATTTCGCTAGTTACGCGGTGAGTTATGCGAATTTCGCTAGTTACGCGGTGAGTTACACAGTGAGCTACGAGGTGAGTTACGCGTTTTTGGGGAGCTACGCGGTGAGTTACGCGACACCAAAGCCGTGAGTTATGCGTAAGTTACTCGTAACTTACGAGTAACTTACGCGAAGCCGTAGGGATGTCAATTGTGACCTGTACTGTAGGTGAAAACACGGTGTGGATAAGGTGGTGATGCGGTTGTCAGCAAGGTAGACATGTGGTACAACTGCGGTCAAACGTGGTGTTAGAAGGGTGATGCACGGTGTTAACACGGTCATGTACGGTCCATATGCGGTCTAGGGGATATTGTGAGGTGGCCACAAGGTGTTGGGGAACCGCTGCCAGAACAGCCCTCGTGTGAGGCCTGCTTTATTGGTCAGTGTCCGGGGATTATTGGTCCTATGACTGGTGGAACCCATAACTAGGATATCTAACTTGACAACTAGAACCGACAACTACATGTAGGTAGGCCAACACAGAATTTGAAAACCGTGTGGGAAATGGCAATCTATCTGTCTTCAAATAAGGGATTCACAAGCAGGGGCGGATCCACGATTTCGGAAAAGAGGGGGCGCACTGTGCTAGAAACATTGAAATCTGTGTTGAATCTCAATGATTTGCTCCAAATTTCAGAATTTCACAGTCAATTTTACAGATTTGTTTGCCGAAAGGGGGCGCGCTGGGTGTGCTGGATTCGTGCCTGACAAGGGCCAAAGTCAGCCAGAAGACATTGTAAACTTACCATACAAGATACATGTATCAGAAGAACAGATGATACCCAACCAAAAGAAGACTGGACAGAGAATCAAGTTGATTTTCCAAGAGAATTCTAGTTCTACTACATTTATATACCTTGGAGATGCTGACTGAATCACCTACAACAGACTTTTATGATGTTTTACATCACATAGAACAGTAAGAGATTGTACTCTCAACAGGCATAAACCATTCGTTAAGATGCTATGTGGTAAACACAACCCTCTGATAGACAATGGTCAATGAGGTACCTGCAGAACTATAAGTCACGACATGGCGTTGCGATTTTTCTAACGTTATTTCCATTTAATTCTGGCGTGAAAACAACCCACTCGTTTTGGTCGCCTGACAGTAAAACTTACATCAACCTGTGTCGGATGAAAATTTCTTTCATCTCGCTGTTTTCTTCTTTCAAAAGAAACAATAGGATAGCAATAAAAGGCAACGTTTTGTCCGATCAATTCCTGTAGAAAATGTACAGGTCAAGTTTTCAGGACACAACGTCAACACTTTAAATGACGTCAATGACGTCGCGACGGGTCGATTGATCGCAGCGCTACCGCGTAGCAAAGTTTGTGACGCGGGTATCTCATTGTTTCTCAACTTGTCTATTTGCTTAGCTAATCTTAACCCATTTACTGCCAAGTTTCCCAGATCGTTGTCCGCCACACTGCCAAGTTTCCCACTCCTCAGGGAATTCCCTAATTTCGATTGGGACGCCTTCTGTGAATAGCCAAACTATTTTTGTATTTGTATTAGATTTTTCCATCAGGGCCGAAGCCATAGCATTATTGGCCCTGGTGAGTACGGAAGAGGCCATCTCAAGCTACTCATGTTCCTCACTTGGATGGGGTCTTTTACTTGCCCTTGCAAAGTATCAAGGTACAAGGCACCACGGCTTAAACAGCCACAAGGACCCCCCCCCCACACATCCCCGGGTTGTGGTGCAATTTTCAGATGGAAGCAGCATGACAGAGTCTGCAGCGTGAAAGGCACAAGTGTGCCAAATATCAGCCTCTAGAAGACTTTTGATCCTTCACCGCTCACTGCTCCATCTACTTTTTTTAAGAGACACACCGTATGTTTCTAGTCTCAAAATACCAGAGTTATATCTAGGCCATTTTAGAGAGATGCTGTGCGTGCCGTTAAAAGGGGGCGCTGCTGTGCCCTTTTTAACCCCTAGGGTGCCGTGGCCCTAAAAAAATTTGTTAGGTTTTAGTACCCCCAGACCCTCTGTCATGGTCCCTTTTGGTCATATCACCTTTAAGGTGATATGACCAAAAGGGACCATGACAGAGGGTCTGGGGGACTAAAACCTAGAAACTAGCTTAAATTGGCTGTTGACTGGAGTTATAGAGATCTTTTTTTGGCAAGCTTCTCAAATTCCGTTAGTAGAAATGTCGCGAATGAAAAGTGCCCTTTTCTAGGTTGAAGTGCCCTTTTTACAAAGTTTGCACCGTGCCCATCTGAAATCCTAGATTAACCCTGCAAAGTGTGCCAGATGTCACCCTC
>NMRB01000834.1:92520-112908 GCA_002633025.1 Notospermus geniculatus | reverse complement strand
CTGAGACAGCCCCTCGAGGAGATGAATCGACAAATTCCTTGATATATTGATCTTATCAATTGTTCCATAAAAAGCCGGCTGATTACTCCCATTTTTTTCTCATTCCTAAAAATGAATCGTTACTCCGGCGTAGTAACATTAATACTTCATCGTACGAGCACTTTGCTTTGTGTCGTGTCGTGGAGTAACGTGCGTGAAGTTGTGATTACGGTACAATAGAGTATAGCATTATTCCCGACTCGAGGGGTTTGGCGATCGCGTGAAGCCACGACTGGATCGACATTGTTCGCGGAGAATGAATTTCGTGACCTTATGAAAAATTTCCAACGTCAATCCACCGCAATGGAAGGCACGATGAAGTGATTAATCCGACGGCAGAAATTTCGATCGTAATGAAGAGAAGACGGATGGAAAACTTAAGAGAAAGAGTTTATTAATCACGATAATAATCAAAATAAAATCATGCGAACAAAACGTCTGGGATTTGTGGCCAAATTTCATGATTTCTGGTGGGAGTTGTGGAAGTTTGACATGCGATGATGATGTAATCTTTATCCTGACCTGGGTTATGACGAGACAGTGTTGATGAAGTTTGATTACTGTTGAAGATCTAATGAATTTATGTTGCATTTCACAGCTCTGTCTAAAATACACCACTTCAAATATAAAATACATCCAAGTTACATGGGTATTCCCAGGTTTTCTGAAGGGGGGTCGAATTTCTTAAAGGAGGCACGTAGCAGTGCCAGCTCGTGCGAAGCACGGCAATGAGGGCCGAAGCCCTCACTCTGATGGGGGCCTCCCCCAGGGAACTTTGAAAATCTAGATGATCTGAGATGCGTTCTGGGGCATTTTTCGGGGTGACATTTTTTACCTTCCTGTCCTCACACCAGTGCTTCATGTAAGATGGGCGCAATCACGCTCGTGCCTCTGCACACCCTCAAAATTGCACCGAGGAGTTTGATTGACTGCATTCCTTGGCACCCTTGAAGTAACTGACCATCAAATTTCGCGAATGTGAACAGCTCTCCTCGAGCCTTTGAGGAGCTCAACTGATTGAGCTCCTGCAGATTTCAAACGTGAAGTATTGCAAAGTGTTAAGCTGCTTTGAACGTGAGGGCACTGTTCTCCAAAGGGGGGTCATTTGCAACCCCCCCCCCCCGACACCCATGAAGTTGATGCACAATTTGCTCCGGCTGTCTCGGTTTGGTGTGGCTATGTTGGTTTAGTATGTCTGCATCAGTCAATATGGGACTGCCACAGGTAACCCCCGCTGGGTGGAGAGGTTTCATGCACCAACTAGAAAGATATGATGAACACGCTAGTCATGTATCTATTGTTTTAAATCTGCCATCTTTTGTGGTTATCAGTTAGGCCAAAGAAATTACACTTATAGTTTCTTGTCAGCTATTTTTCAGAATGATGAGGGTTTTTTCATTAATCATTATTCATTATTTTGTTCATGGAAAATTTCAACCCTTTTTGCACTTGCATCAACTGGCATTTACAAACTGATGTTATGCCCAAAATGTTTTTTTTTGAATGAAAATCAATTCAGAAATGGCAATTTGTGTTGTGTGAGAGCTGGTACCTGTAAATATGACATACAAGCTGCGTGGGCTTTTTGAAAGTGGTGGGAAAGCAATTCAGTGGCAGATTTTTGCCATTTTTTGAAAATAATGAAATTTTGGAATGATGAAATTTTTTGACGAGGAGCCCAAATCACATGCGGGCGGTGACAAGAAACTATAAATGTAATTTCATTGGCCTTAGGTTACCACTTAGCACCAGCACCAATGCTATTGTTTTTCATCTCAACAATTTGTTGATATTTTTCTAGACGATTAAAAACCGGGACGTGTCTGTTGTCATAGTATTCGCTGCACATTCCTTAAACAATCGTTAGCGTGTTAGCGCATACTGGGTGAACGAGATCCGCCATCAAAACACACAACACAATATCAGATTTTTATCTTTCGTCTTATTATCCTGTTCTACGGTGGCCCATAGAGCTCATTGATGAAAAATATTTACATTTGCAATTTTTTTTCAATTTGATAATTTTTCTTGGGGTTTGTAAAATTTTCAGAAGTTCCCACCGCGGTGATAATGTTTCCACCGCGGTGATAATATTACCACCGCGGTGAAAATGATTTCCACCGCGGTGGGAANTTTCCACCGCGGTGGAAACATTCCCACCGCGGTGGAAATCATTTTCACCGCGGTGGTAATATTATCACCGCGGTGGAAACATTATCACCGCGGTGGGAACTTCTGAAAATTTTACAAACCCCAAGAAAAAAATTATCGAATTGAAAAAAAAATTGCAAATGTAAATATTTTTCATCAATGAGCTCTATGGGCCACCGTACTGTTCTCTTTCTGCGTCGTTCATTGTCCTTACTTTAGCTTTACCTTTACGCACTTTAACCCTATCTGGATGGACAGCTTTTGCTTTAACCTTTACTTTTACTTATACTTTATTTTTACATTTACTTTTGCATTACCTTTGTCTTTACTTTTGTCTTTATCCTTTACCTTTACTTACTTTAACCCTATCTGGATGGATGGCTTTTACTTTAACCTTTACTTTTACATTTACTTTTGCATTACTTTTATGTTTACTTTTGCCTTTACCTTTACCTTTACTTACTTTCACCATCTCTGGACAGACAGCAACTCCAGTTCTGATTTGCCGAGTTCACAAAAGGGACCAAAATCTTCGAACTTATCCTCAGCCCTCTTCCCCCCAAACATCAGCATTCTCAGAGGCGGATCCACGATTTTGGAAAAGAGGGGGCACACTGTGCTAGAAACATTGAAATATGCGGTGAATGAGGAACCGGAGGAACTAACGTCACGACGCGGCGCTGTGAGCAGTGCGACCGAAGTTTCTTTTTTCTAACGTTATTTCCATTTATTTCTGGCGTGAAAATCACCCTTTCGTTTCGGTCACCTGGCATTAAAATTTACACCATCTTGTAGCAGATGAAAATGTCTGCAATTTTGCAATGCTTTTTTCCTTAAAATGAAGACATAGATGACGATTTCGGCAACGTCTTTATCTCATTTTTTCTGTAGAAAATGTACAGCGGATTTTTTCATGACGTAGCGTCAACACATAAAACGACGTCAATGACGTCGTTTTGGTCGCACTGCTCGCAGCGCCGACCTGTCTGGATTTCCGGCACGCGGGTTCCTCATTTCAATGATTTGCTCCAAGTTTCAGAATTTCACGCTCGATTTTACAGATTTGTTGGCCGAAAGAGGGCATGTGCCAGGTGCGCACCCCCCCTTGGATCCGCGCCTGATTCTGACATTTTGGACAAACGTAATGCACACAGTACATCAATGTGAGATGAAGACAATATTGTTCAACTGAAACTAAAGGGGGGTTTACACGGTTCAACATGTTGAACGCTGTTGAACGTCAAAAGACATCAAAAGTTGTTGAACGTTGTTGAAAGCTGTTGAACCGTCTAAACCCCCTTTCAACACGTTTCAACAGGTCTTTCAACAGCTTTCAACAAGTTTCAAAAATAGGAACATGTTCCTATTTCTGAAAACCTGTTGAACGCTGTTTAAAGGCCGCGTTGAAAGGTGTTGAAAGGGGGTTTACACGGTTCAACAGGTTTCAACAAAGTTCAACAGTGTTCAACATTCAACAGCTTTCAACAGATGTTGAACCGTGTAAACCCCCCTTAAGACAGTAAACCAGCTGAGTCCCAAACTTCTCCCCGCAGCCACTCCAGGCCCCCCTCGCTGAAGACCTAATGCAATGACGGAGGACCGCAATCATGTACACAAACGATTACCATTCAAACACGTTCTTGAAATAATACACTTTCTCTCGTATTAACGCCGAATTTTCTTTCATCTCCGCCATTGGTCAGCGCGATTTCGACAGACAATCTCCGCGACAAGAAGTTACAATTGAATACCACTTATACCAAGACAAGTATAACAAGTGGACGGAGGAGGATGTGGATATATATGATGTATTATCTTCAAGTTGTCGAGGAGTTTTGATGTAATAAAAGCTCGAAATATGATTATCTGTTTAAATACCAAGGATACTTTCGGATAACGTACTTGCATGATGTTGAGAGGGTTGTCTGTGGCGGACGAGTGATGTTCTCAGAATCCTAACACAAGGAATGAATAGTTGTATTAAGCCTTATTATCATCCTTCCTTTAGGGACAGAAATTCAGTACTTTTGATCAGGCAAGGGAAGGGGAGATTGTTTTTTCACATTTAAGCCAGGCGTACATCGGCCTTGCGACTGGAAGCAACTGAATACGACATACTCTATCAATGTACGCGTTCCGCGCACATCAGTTGCGACAGTCATTGTAGGAACAAGTGGCACAATCCAGTCTTGCACAATCACGCACATCGGACAGGCAATGGTACTGAATGCTACACGGACATTGTCGATGTCTTCCGATTGGATCACTCGGGAATCATGTGACAAACATTTTGTGGGTCACATGATTCCATCACATGATCAGGTGTGCTCCACGAATGAGAAAATTCTTTGCCAGCACACGTACATTAGAAGCGACTGAAGGCGACTAGAAGCAACCGTTGGCAACGAGTAGAACATGAGCAACTAGCTGGAACAAGCGGCAACGGTTGGCAATAGTGTTGCCGGTCTGCTTACATCGGCCTGTCTGAGCGTCTGATCAGTTGCTGCTGGTTCCAGGTAGTCGCCAACCGTTGCCAGAAACGCCATTGCCGGTAGTAGCTTCCAGTCGCAAGGCCGATGTACACTAGGCTTTAGAAACTGCTACCAGCAAGAAGATACAAAAGTCTCGCTTGGCCAGACGCTACAGGCTCACCCCTCTGGTAAGTCACACTCCGCGTCTGGCTCTTTTAGAGATAAACAGTCGTGAAGACCGCGTGGTGGCAGCACTTCACAAGGCACTTCTCATTTCGCTTAGTTTCGCGGAATTTCCGAGCGAGAAAGCGTGGTGATAGGCTGGAGCCCATGGAATGCCATCTAGTAGTGTTACCGGCTTTTGTGCCCCAAAAGTGCCAGTGTGTGGAAGACCAGGACGTCGGATACACACTGGGGCCGAGTGTAGCAAGAAGAAGAGTTAGGCCTAAGGAAAGATGCTGATTCATGGACAAGGAAGTTAGAGCCAACAGCCACGGCGGACATGATGGAAGATGGTACAGGAAACACAGAATTCCAATACCCTGGCCTAACAACCACAACAGAATAGCCAATCTCAAGTGTGTTGAAAGTTTCACCAAGTGAACAAGTCCAAGTGCTCACTCTTGTCTTGAGGAGCATTTTCATAAAGTCTACTTCATTGCCTATTCTCAGTCTGCGATGACGGGAATAACTCTCGATGAAATGGGAGGAATTGATAATAATCAGTCTGGTGGTGGAATGGTGGGCTCGTCAGGATTGAAGTTGATGTTCAAAGGGACAGATTTTGAAGATAGTCTGATAGGGTCTTCAGGGGTCGAAATAAGTGGTAGCCCGGTGGCCCAGGACCCACCTGAATTGGCGTTGGGCTATCAAACCTCGCCATGTTGATTGCCTGGTCGCCGGGCTACCTCGAAAAGTCACCCATCCAGACCGGTTGCTGTCTGTGACGGCGTTACAATCAGAGTATGTACCAGTGATGAAGAAGTAGTCTGAGAATTTGGGCAGCCACAAAAAGAGAAGGGCTGCCAACTTTTTTCCAGCGGTAGCCCGGCTGGCTACCACCGTACTCGGTCCAGACCGAGACCACCTCCTTCTGCGGGTCTCCGTACAGTTCACTTGTGGTCCGGACCGGATACACTTGGCAGGTTCACACTGCCACTTTTTTGCCGTACCGTACTCGGTCCGGTCCGAGTCCATTTGATTTTTGGTAGTGTAAACGCGACTAATACCAGCCCAGGTAAGTGGACTCGATTTTTGGTAGTGTAAACGCGACTAATACCAGCCCAGGTAAGTGGACTCGGTTCAGTTCGCCGTGTGTCAGGTTTATACAGCACATTTGGTCAGGGTACCGTAATCAGTCCGGACCGAGACCACCTCCTTCTGCGGGTCTCGGTATGGTTCACTTGTGGTCCAGTCCGGGTACGCTTGGCAGGTTCACACTGCCACTTTTTTTGCCGTACCGTACTCGGTCCAGGCCGAGTCCACTTGATTTTCGGCAGTGTCAACGTGGCTAATGTGACATTCCAGCATCCCAGCCGTGACACTCCGATCCTCACACCCCTCACACCCCTGATCCCTGACGCCCGTCAATTATTGAAACACTTTCTCAAAAGCTTTTTATTTCCACCGTGCTACAGTAACAATGTGCAGCCAAGCATCCACTTGTTCCTCGGAATACAAAACAGGGCGACCATTTTATTAGCAATTTAAATGCCAAGCCTCGATTATACGAACGAGAATGATGTGTGTTGCAATGGATGTTTGCCGATTTGGGCATGATAAATGGTTTGAAATCTCATAAACTTTTCTAATTAACCGAACAAGACAAACTGTCATTGTCTTTTGTCAATCAGGACACATTTCGCACTCAAACGCTTCTGGGTAATTGTTTTCTGACAATTGAATAGCGATTCATTGTCGTAGTTTTGACGATTAATTCTGAGGACGTCAGATTTTAATGTAAATAGTCACGCAACATTCTTCTGCTCGGTATATTTGTGTGTCGGAAACAATTAATGGGTATTTCTCCTGATTTAGAACAATCATTAACGGTTTACTTTTGTATCGAGTCAAGGTCAAGATCAAGTTTTAGGTCACACGTAAAAGACAAGGTCATGCCCAAGGTCAAATGAGAAGGTCAAGGTCACAGCAAGAAGACAGCATGTTCCAGTGCTACTGGTGCTACACCAAAATATTCTCAAGGTCCAGGACAAGGGGGACCAAGTTCACGGTCACATGTACAAGACAAGGTCAGGCCCAAGGTCAAATGACAAGGCCAAGGTCACAGCAAGAAGACAGCTTGTTCCAGTGCTACACCAAAATATTCTCAAGGTCAAGGACAAGGGGGACCAAGTTCAAGGTCACATGTAAAAGACAAGGTCAGGCCCAAGGTCAAATCAGAAGGCCAAGGTCACAGCAAGAAGACAACGTGTTCCAGTGCTACTGGTGATACACCAAAATATTCTCAAGGTCAAGGACAAGGGGAATCTGAACTCCAAGGTCAAATATGTTGACCTCATGTATATTGGTTAACCATTTTGGTTGTTTTTTCCCCCAACTATAGTTTCTTGATCTCACTTAGATGACAACAAATACCTCAACCACCAAAACCCCGCCATCCGGCACTTCCGTCCAATCCCATAATGCCTCGCCACAGTCTATAAACCGCGGCCGACACTTCATTAAAATTGTACATGCGAAGAGACCTTTACAGAATGGACGCACAAAAGAGATTGACTGAGACATAAATTTGATTTAGCAACCAATCCGGGACCTTTTAATGTGCTAATGTTTAGAATAATGCCTTTGAGAACGGCTTTTGTTTCTTGTCGGAATGGCACGGTGCAGAAGGCAGGATATTTATGAAAGCAGATGTATTAAGACTGCCAAATCTGATTACACAGGAAAGTGGTTTTCTGAGCCCACAATCAGATTAGAAATGCCATATGAACTAAACTTCATATAACGGAGACCTGTGGCATAAGACCGTAAGAACCGTACAATTGAGAATTTTTCTTCGAGTCGCGATGTCATTGGATTAATTTTGTTTCTGATTGGCTGTCGCTTTGTGCATCCTCGCTTTGTGGCCTCGCGTATTGTGGTTTGATTATACGACATGAGTATTTCTTCTGGTACGCCGGGATGGGCTTTCTTCGGGAGAATATCGCGTCCTCTGTGGCGGTGAAAGATAACATGCCATTATATTCGACTAATCATCGTCATCTTCATAGAGAGGAGAGGATTGGTTTGGGAGAATAATGTACCATTATATCACGCGCCATCACCCAGTAATCTGGCAATAATAACGCACACAATTTTCATACGTCCTGCCGTCCTTTTTGAGCAAATCGTACAAGAGTGGGAGAGGTGTAAAAAGTCTCACCCCAGAGAAATAAGGGGTGATTTTTTACACGGAGGATGAAGATTATAATGAGAAAAGAAATAATTGTAAAAAGTACAACGTTAAAGAAATCAAGCCACGCCAACACGACATTCTGAATGAGGATTTTATATTGTCAGGAGCGCACAAAACCAAAATTCTTCTTTTTCCTCATGGACTACTTGTCGTCCGTATTCAGTTATTTTACTCATACCACTCCTCTCATTCTTCCATAACTCCTTACTTCATTCAAAACTTCCCCAGGTGGGGATTTGGCTGTAATTCCCTACCTTCCTATTCATTGATGGTCGAAGTAGAAAGAAACTTACCTGGAAATAAAAGAAAACAAAGAGGAAATATTAGAAAGTGCATTGATTACGACAGCTGACTTTTTATGATAGTTCAGCTTTAAACATTTCAGAATGTGCCTCTTTTTCCTAACAGTTCAGCTTTATAGACAAATCCCAAACTGACGTAAATGAGAAAGATCTGCGCACTTCTGCCGAAATCGGGAACACAACCTCTGAACTGAATGACGTGACGCAGAGAACCCCACAACAGTGACTTTGAAGACACTGCATCAGAGTTGACCATTGCTGAATCATGGATTGCGTCACGTCAGCTGGTTTCAGATCGAGGTTCTGTTTGCGATTTCGGCGGAAATGCGCAGATCTGGGAATTCGAGATTCATCTTTATCCTCCAATATGCATGCATTTCAACATTAACAACATGAAAATCCTTGCACCCAGCACTCATTAAGTGCAAATCGGGCAAAAATATGGGCAAAAACACTTTCACCATTGTCACGGCTCTTTTCCCATACAGTTCAGCTTTAAACGTTCCAAGCCTACTTTCACCATTGTCATGGCTCTTTCCCCATACAGTTCAGCTTTAAACTTTAAAAGCCTACTTTCACCATTGTCATGGCTCTTTTTCCATGCAGTTCAGCTTTAAACTTTCCGAGCCAAACACTTCCTCCATAGTCAAGGCCCTTTTTTTCTATGCAATTCAGCTTTAAACTTTCCTCGCCCTCTACTTTCACCATTGTCATGGCATTAAATCACGATACAATTACACTGAAGTGGGGAAGTAAATAATGACTACCAAGTCTTATACTAACATCAACACAAAACTCATATTTGTATTGTCTTCAGAATTATAGCGAACATCTCGCGGGACGCAATCTTGATGTGCTTAGAGAATCATCGCCGAGATCTCCGCATAAAATTACTCGACAATTACATCACGCATACACATGAATTGTCATCGAAGGAAGCATTTGATACACTCGTGGCGGCGAGGCATACCGCCGCGGTGGCATGAGAACGCAAATGATAGAAGGTAAATATTTCCCTCCGAACGCGAGACACACTTATCTCACATTGTCTCACTAATCATATGCGTCCTCGAGAGACAGATTCTAGATGACAATTGTTTGAACGGAATGTTTTTCTCCGACATCTGTGAACATCTCGGCGGTTATTGTGCGTGGTAATATTTGTTTCATCCCCGAGACAAGGGTTTCAATATTGCCATGTTGTGCCCTTGGGGCGGGTGATGCGTTGGCACACAATGCAATGTCGGCTCCACCGAAGTTGGCCGTAGAGACTTGTACAGGCTGTGTACTTCTTGTACTGAAATCTTGGTTCAAGTTGGAATGGAATGTGATCTTTTGATTTACCGAGTTGTCCTCTCACACTGACGACTGGTGAGAAATCATACTACAGGGTGAGCCACAAAAAATACAGAATACACCAGGATTTTGGCACCAAGGAATACTAATGACTGGTAGGCCTACAAGTTTAGAGGTGCATCGCCATACACTATCTAAAGAGGGAAATCCTAACAACTCTCTCTACAAGCTCACTCCTTCAGTGACCATAAGGTTATGGACCGTATGCTTGGGTCGGACTTCAGCCACACTTTCAATAAAGTCTGACTTTTCTCAATATTTCAAGCAAAGAGAAAATCTAACTTCAGCTACATGTGTACTTTAGGCTGAAGTCCTACCCAAGCATACGACCCTAAGAATCCATTCACGCAATTTTCGAGCGGTGTGATGCTGCATCCTTTAATTGTCCATGACCAACGCTGTGGCAACCTCGTCCCCAGGGGTATAGTTCGCTCAGACAACCTCTGACCACTCGCTCACTAACCCCTGGCATCAGCTTTGGATTTAACGCACGTGATTGGTTGACGGGAAACCGTCAAATATACCCAAGAATATACCCAAAGAAATTTTCAAAATATTTTGGATCAAACCAGAAGGATATCTATATCCAGGTTTGATGATTTTTTGTAAAAAGAATTTAAAAAGCACAAGTAAGTATTTCAAATTTATTATTTTGACTCGTGCTGCCACCTATACTTAGTCCAAGATTCCTGGATCATTAACCGAAGCTGATTCCAGGGGTTAGTGACGCGACCGCCATTTTGTCAGAAAGCGAACGACCCCTGGGAACGAGGTTGACGCTGTGGAAACAAACAATGGTTGCGGTATCGCACCGTTAGAATTTCGTGTGAACGGATTCTGAAGCTACGTTTACCTGACACGTGCTATTAAGCGGAATGCGCATCACAGAAACGGAACGTGGTGTACGGTCTCTCCACCCAGGTGTATAAATGGGTACCGGTCAGAAATGCTCAGATTGTAGCGCTGAATGAGCAGCTTATCTGAGTTCTACGAAAGGTTTCAGGATAGTCTGGGGACAAAGTGTAAAGTCGGATGAGAACCTCTACCATTGTTGATATCAGACTATAAACCCAAACTTTAACTTTTTTGACAAGAGTCCCTAGTGTTTATGTCATGAATTAGCACCAAAACGACCAAAACTGCAACCTCCCCAGAAGGATGACTACAGCCGTTCTCCGTCACACCAAAATTAGTTAAATGCAAAACCGTGTCGGTCATCTCAACCAGTGACTCAAAGATAATGTCCTCAAAGCCTTGTTGAGCCGAGGTAAAAACTCTCGCCAAAGAAAATCGCATCCGTCCAGAAGGTCTTCCCACGAGTGAATGGTTCGAAAAGAAGATCTCGCATTGAAAAATCGGTAATACGTCAGGAAAAGAGAAACGATTGTCCCGCGATTGACAATGCATGAAATTGTCGTCGAAACCTTACAAGCGAGTTTGTGAATAATGAACGAGGTGTGTCATTGTCGATTTCGGAAAAAATGCCGTCGTCCTTTCTCCACGTAACTTTTCGACGCGAATTCTCTGCAATTTTTACGACTTCTCCCTCAAGAAGACAATTGTATTTTTTCTTATCAAAACCTCGACAAGTCTTGATATTTCCGACAATAATAACCGCCGCCTGTTTCATTCTTGATTTTATAATCCCAAACAGCGATCGGCGTCATTTTTACGACTTCAACTTTTGTGCGATTTTTCTCGCTTTTCGCGTCACACAATGTCATTTATCCACCGCCCCATTTACAAACCCTCGTCGCCAGTTTTTCCATCATATATACACCGCAGATTATTCAAAGAAGAAGCCATGCGAGACGATACCAATCGGACTTTGATTTTTCTACGGGGGCTGTCAGACTTTGATTTTTATACAGGAGCCTTGAAGTCGAAAAACTTCCATTATAGGGTCCGTAAGGCCATACCAATTTGATTGTTAGTTTAACGGATCTTTTTCATCAAAAGTGGCATGCTGCTGGCGAAAAAAAAAAAAAATAAAATGAAGGAGTTGAACTGATAAACTTCACTGTGATGCACATCAGCATTGTTTGAATGACAATATTACCCGTCTCTTCATCGGCCATTGATCTACGGGGTTACCACCAGTTCACATTACGGAATCCCAGATTACCGGGCACTGTGAGGCATGTGTTCCGCCCAGCGTTCGCGACTTGAGAGACACTTACGCATGTTTTCCAAGCAAAAAAAATGGTATTTTAATTTCTATTTTTTCACTGAGGGTGATTGAGTGGTGCGGGCACAAAAAAAGTATTTTTTTAACTGAAAACTGTGAATTGGAGGTGCGGGTGAAATAAAAAAATTTTTATTTCATTTTGGCAATTTGGGGTAGAGGGAAATCCGTTAAACTAACAATCAAATTGGTATGGCCTAAGAGAGGGGTGAAAAAGTCCACCAATTTCACTATCATGGGTACTAAAGTGCTTTTTCCATAAGAGTACGATTAGTTGTTTTGAGAGTCATTCCAATTCATCTGAGTCTGACTCTGAGGCAAAAGAAGGCATGAGTGGTTAGTTATGGAGTGCTTCAGGCTTCTGACTAGCGGTCAGAGGGTCCTGGGTTCAAATCCCACTGTGGGGTGAGACTTTGGGCAAGTCTCTCTGCCTCACTGGCCTTTCTCCATCCAAGTGCGTAAATGGGTACCGGGTGGAAATGCTCGATTGTAGCGCTGAATGAGCAGCTCATCTGAGTTCTACTGAAAGGTTTCAGGATAGACTGGCGTTAAAGTGCAAAGTTGGATGACACCTCTGCCGTTGTTGATATCAGACTATAAACCCAAACTTTAACTTTTTAAAAATTTTACGATGATGTCACTCTGATAGTGACATGTTAAAAGGACAGTGGTCTACCTCTGCTGCGACCTGGCAATGAAGTTTTCCGTGAAGTGAGATGACCGGTTGCGCCCTCTATAAAAGGGTGTGAGTGGTACATGTATTTCTCCATGAATAACTGAAGTTCCACGGGTCCATAGGAATGATGGCATCATCAGTATTAAGATGGATCCAGAGGAACCAATGAGAGCAGAGAGCACGGCCCAATCCAGGATTGACAGAAAGGGGGCGTAGCTCAACAGAGGCGAGCACCGAAAGCGTGAAGCCCAAACAAGGGGTCTGGGGGCTCTCTCCCCAAAAAATTTGACAATTTCTAGTGCTTTAGATGCATTTTCCTGGCATCTGAGAACAAAATACTCAATTTTTATCGGATTAATTTTTTTCTTGCCAAAAAAAACCCTAGCTCTGCCAAAAAGAGGGGGGCATACGCCCCCAGATCCGTGGAAAGTTACATCTGTCTGGCCTGATGGAATCGTCCGTCGCCAAAGTTGGGTCTATAGGAAACCACAACAAGCGGAGAGTTAAATTTGTCTGGCCTGATGGCATTGTCCATCGCCAAAGTTCGGTCTATAGGAAACGACGACAGGCGGAGATTTAAATTCGTCTGGCCTGATGGAATCTTGAGCAAGTTCTTCCAACCAAACAAGAACCATGTATGATTAGGTTACAGACAAAGCTAATAAGAAGAGAAGAGTTAAATTTGAGAAGCGGAGAGTTAAATTTGTCTGGCCTGATGGCATCGTCCATTGCCAATGTTCAGTCTATAGGAATCGACGACAGGCGGAGATTTAAATTTGTCTGGCCTGATGGAATGTTGAGTAAGTTCTTCCAAGCAAACAAGAACTATGTATGATTAGGTTACAGACAAAGCTAATAAGAAGAATGTAGAAATTACACGACCATCTGGTGATAATATTCTACGATTACAAAGACGTGGACCCCGTCGGAGGAACATCACCTACGGCACTGACCACACGCCGGACCATTAGGGCTGTGCCAGTCAACGAGTTCACTCCCCAGGGATGAGGCGGTCACAGGAACTTTTTGTGGCAGTGTCGATTCCTGCTTAGTAATTTACAAGAATTGAGACAAATGAGTTGAGTTCACCTTTGAATTTGCCAATTTCAATAAGGCCCCCCCCCCCAAAAAACCTTTGGTTCAGGTAACGGACTCCCTCTGGAGGTGGGTAGGTGGGTAGGGATTTTTTTTTAAATATTTTTTTTACTGTGAGAAGTTGTGTGGTAAACCTGTCAGTGGACACCAGCTCACTCAATGCCATACTCTCATTGTGTCTAATTCAATTTCCAGTAAATTTCATGAACTTGTATCTCCTTTTGCAGCAAGAGTCACAAAACCTCTCCTTCTCATGCTTTACTGTACAGTTTTTTGGTGGTAGCTGTTAAAAAACTTGACCATTTACTATGCAAAAACTTTTGCTCAGCGTGCTTTACTAGTCATACAAGGCGCCGTTGTGGCGCTGTGGTTGTGTTTTTGGCGGTTCTTTTGACAATGAAAGGGGCATAAATTTGAGGGAGATGAAAATTTGACAATAAAAATTTTGAGTAGGCATTTTTCTTGGTGAAAAATAGGGTCAGGCAGGTTACCTGAACCAAAGTTTTTTTTGGGGGCCTAAGACGAGATTGCAATAAGTGACTTGTAACTTAAGAACTTCAGCTGACTTCACATCAGACAGTTGACAAGTTAAAGCAGGCCTCACTCGGGGATGGTTTTGAAGGCGGTTCAAAATCGTGCTGAACCGCCCAAAATGATGGCGGTTTGGTTCGGCACAGGTAAGTGAAAACATGGTGTGGGTTAGGTGGTGATGCGGTTGTCATCAAGGTAGACATGCGGTACAACTGTGGTCAAACATGATGTTAGAAGGGTCATGTATGGTACGTGTTAACATGGTCATGTACAGTTCATATGCGGTCTAGGGGATATTGTGAGGTGGCCACAAGGTGTTGGGGGCAATAACATGGTAGCCATTTTTTCAGCGGTTCTGAAGGGTTGTGAAAGGTGACAACAAGGTAGCAACTCGGTGGTTCCCATTTTTGAGAACCGCCGTGAAAATTTCAAACATTTTGAAAATCCCGCGGTTCCAAAAACGAGGTGGCGGTCAATGGCAAACACCCTTACGGTGTCTAGGCGGTGTCATTGAGGTTCAGCACGGTGTTGAACCGTGCTGAACCGCCGTCAGAACTGCCCTCGTGTGAGAAACAATTGTGACTTGCCCATTGACAGCCAACTTGCAAGAGAGAATTCTCGTGGAGCTGTGCCCCATCCTCGAAAAGGAAGGCACAGTGAGTGGAGTTCCCCTTTAAATTTACGAGGTACAAAAGGCCGATTTATTACGGAACCACCAGATAAGATCTGATATCATCATACAGCGACTTCTCCACCCCTCGGGTAACTAGTTAGCGCTACAATTGTGTCACTATTCTATGAGGGAGGAAGTTAAGTATCAGGGCCACCGGGGGGCGCAGTGTCCTACGACGCCCGACAGAGGACAAGGAATGCGGCGATGAATAGATTGAGACAGAACGGAATACAGTCGTAAACTCAGCATTCTGACCTTTTGATCCAACACGGCGTGCGGTCGACGGGGATGAGAATACGGAAGTTCTCTTTTCTGTTCAGACCCCTCGCGGAAGAACGCGACAAAGTCATCGTAATTAGAGATTTTGGTATTGTGCACAAATAATTAGGTGTCAAAATTGTCACATGTTTGAACAAAGTCATTATTTAGTGTTAAAGGAGAATAAAGTATGTCTTGGGGGCTTTTTAATTCAACTCAAAGACATCTATTTCTTGTTACTTAAGCCTGGCTCAGGTCGACATTGCGTCTNAACAGGAAGTCAATTTCCAGAATCTTAGCAAATTTTCCACCCCAACCGGGGTCTTCTTCAGGCTGGCACTTTCAAGTCGAGCTACCAGAAGTGTAGCTCGACAATTTCACTTGACGACATCGAACACGTCACTTCTGGTAGCTCGACTTGAAAGTGCCAGCCTGAAGAAGACCCCGGTTGGGGTGGAAAATTTGCTAAGATTCTGGAAATTGACTTCCTGTTTATCGTCATTTTGTGTGTCAATTTTTGTGCTTTCTCTTTCTTTTAGTAACTTCCTCATTAACAATACAATCAAAACATCCCATGAGCAAAGTGTTTTGTTTTTTCCAACATTTTATGAAGTAATTTCACGATTTTTTGACGGCAAATTCCTAGCAATGCTTGGCAGAGAACACATGGGGAAGAGATTGACACAATCTGCGAGAAATCAACCAACAATGAAATATAAAATCAGAATTAATCCTGCTACAAATTGATATTGAATTCTTTGGGATGCAGGGGTCAAAAAGATGACATAACATCCGATTGATTGACGGGTGTTGTGCTATTTTTTACCCGAACAGCTGCTGATCCAACTGATAAGTTTTAATTGTTGCATATGTGGAAGCTGGAACTACGATGCTATCTCGTTTTTTAGGGGATTTTTAAGGGAAAGAACTTACAACTGCAATGAGGCTGAGAAAGGCTCATAAAAGTTTGGTGCAAAAATGATTCCATTGCCACTCAAAGAGTCTAATCCATCCTCCCATAGCAGGGCTTTGGTCTTGCTCCTCTTCGTACACTCACAGTTTGTGTGAGTGGATGATGAGGAGCAAGGTAAAAACCCCTGCTGTGGGAGGATGGTCTAATCTGATGCAGCAACCACTTGCTTTAAGCCGGGCGTACATCGCTGCAACTGGATACAACTAGTCGCCACTGAGCTACCTGGCGACTGGGAGGATCTAACTGGAACTGTAGGCGACTGCCCAAAATGGTCGATGTACGCACCCTTGCGACTCGCCGGAACTGGGATTTTGCCAGTCACTGCGGGTTGCACATGTTCAACTTTCTAGTGACTAGTTGTACCCAATTTTGTTCAGTTGCTGGCATGTATGTGGGCTTGCAACAGATCAGTGCCAGTTTTCTGAACAAAACCAGTGTTATATCTAGGATTTCAGAAGGGCATGGTGCAAACTTTGCGAAAAGGGCACTTCAACCTAGAAAAGGGCACTTTTCATTCGCGACATTTCTTCTAACAGAATTTGAAAAGCTAAAAAGTTAAAAAGGTCTCTATAACTCCAGTCAACAGCCAATTTAAGCCAGTTTCTAAGGTGATATGACCAAAAGGGACCATGGCAAAGGGTATGGGGGTACTAAAAAAAAAAAATTTTTTTTTTTAGGGGCATGGCACCCTAGGGGGTTAAAAAAGGGCACAACGGCGCCCCCTTTTGGCGGCATGGCGTGGCGCCACTCTAAAATGGCCTAGATATAACACTGAAAACTGAGTCTCATCAAGTCGTAATGCCCCAGATGTTACCCGAGTTGCTGCCAGTTGCAAGTGCGATGTACGTGGTCAGGACATGACGACTGATTGGATCCTCCTACTGATCAGTTGCTTCCCGCAGTCGCAAGTGCGGTGTACACCTGGCTTTACAAATCTTCGGGGAGTTGCCAGATCAGTGCTTTGTGATCGTATTTGGAGACTCACTGCTCCATTCCTTATGTAAATCACTGACAATGGATTCAGTTGCTTTCTTTATGCCCCCATCACACTGAGCTAGTTCTCAGTACGTTCTTGAAAATGTTGCAGAACGGGCTCAAACAGTGTGCAAATGGAGTGGACGTAGTGGCACACTTTTTACAGTATTTTTACAAACTTCATGGACGGGCTTGGACAGGAAGGGTGCTCCAGCACTTCGAGACATTATTTGGCCAATGTTACACGTTCTAGCCCATTTTACGATTTCTTTAGGAGATGGGGCAGGACATTTTGCGAACTACTATTTTGGTGTGACTATACATGTACCTTTAGCCAGAGGAAGTCATAGGGCCGTATTTCAGAATGTTCCTTAACATTAAGGTCCACCTTAAATCTATTGTTCTCGATGGTTTTACAATAGACTCGACCCTCAAGCTCCACCTTAGTGTTAAAGCAGATTGTTCACGTCTGTCCAAAGTGAACCAAAAATAATAAAACAACCCGTTTTATTCGTAACAACTGGTAAATGCATTACGGCGGCCGCTCCGGAAACTGGTCTGTGGAATATTTGACTCGGCGCGAACAGTCCGATTTAAGGAACATTCTAAAATATGACCCATAGAATGAAGCAAGTTGTCCAAACAATGCCTGGTCAATTGTGCATTTCTCCTCTCTAAGATTCAACACACAAGGATTCAGAACAGGAGAAAAAGTTTCCACAATGGCAATCGTGACTGCCACAAACCTCTCCCGTCTTCCACAGAACGTTCATCAACTTCTACGCCTTTACAATGTCATGTCGATTACTTTGGTAGAATTCCAAGCTACTAGAAAACCAACTGCGAGCAATCTTAGAAGAAACGCAGCCTGCACCTCCATTGTTGTTGTCACAAACCTCTGACTGTCTCCAACAATTGCGGCTGTCACCCGCACACAATACCCCCACCCCATCTCGGCATCCGCTTCTCCTCGGCGACGCAACCGTCGTTAGCGGAGAAGAAACGCATCCTCGTCGACGATAATTTAGCCTGTCATAGTGATAGATAAAGATTGTCATCCTCAATGTAGAATCAACGCAATGACTCAGTCTCCAACCATTGTTTGCATCATTTAAGAAATCGCTCCGACCCACAATTTCGTGATGGTATTTCGTCGAGTGGAAGCAAACCGTCTCGGAGAGCGGCGGCTAATCACCTAAGGTTCAATACGCTCCGTGTCCGCGGCGGGATGCTGAGTCAAAAGTAGTCAAGCATCCCGAAAGAATTCAACACGATGCTTTGTCATTACGAGCAGCGATGGAATGTTTGAATCTTAAGGTGGTAGCAGATGTTCATTTCACGGGTTGAAGAACCGGTCGGTGACTCAACAATTCTTCGTCAATTGTTGACTAATTCTCTGAAGAAGGCGAAAAATCCCGTCGTCGTGCGCTGGAATGTTGAATTTGTACGGGGGTGTCGTGCGATGATTGTTCGATTCATTACGAGCATTGCTCGCTGACTAATGTCACTTGAGCGTGTTTTTCACTGTGGAGTAAGTTGATTAGGTCAGGCAGGGAAAAACTCCAGCAGAATACGGGCAACTCTGTCGCACGGACGAGGCGTGGTCCCGCACACAAGGGAAGGAGCGAAGTAGGAATTGTCTCACGACCCCATGCAAGGAAGAACATGGAAAGAACAATCCAGGCCATAGAAATACTTTATCCTCGCCTCTAAGAGGTCAGTCCAGAGTACTCATGACTAGGCCTTTGTTCCCTACTATAATACGCCCCGGAGCTTCGTTCTTTGTTCGACCAATCAGAACGAGGAAGTTTGTTGGAATATTGAACCCACAATGAACTGGCATTGCGTAGCCTTGCCTAGTAGGTGTCACCTCCTGGATATTAATGACTGACCTCTTAGAGGTGAGGATGAAGTAGGTGGTTATCAAGTAGGGCGTACTATGAACAGTTCATTTTGTCAGGCTGAGAGTGTAGTGGTTCGGGTCTCCGACTGGCGATCAGAGGGTCCCGGGTTCAAATCCCACTGGGGGTGAGGCTTTGGGCAAGTCTCTTTGCCTCACTAGCCTCTCTCTACCCATGTGTATAAATGGGTACTGGTTGGAAATGCTCAGATTGTAGCACTGAATGAGCAACTCATCTGAGTTCTACTGAAAGGTTTCAGGATAGACTGGGGTTAAAATGTAAAGTCAGATGAGAACCTCTATCGTAGTTGATATCAGACTATAAACCTAAACTTTTTAAAAACTTTTGAGCACCTCAACAAAAGTACAAAACCTGGCTTCGGAGGGTTTATCCCATTACGCCCTTTCCCAATTCACCCCCTGCAGCTATAGCTACTCCTATTACCCTAACCCTAACTTCAACTCTAACCCTAGACCTAACCATTGGAAGGCCAATAGCAAACCACCAGAATGACGTCGGACTTGTCAATTTCATTGTGTTTGTCTGCCCTTGCCCTGCCGCACCTTTGACAACGTGGTCACTCAGTAAAGTTTGTCCGAGCTTCGCTGGTAAAAATAGAAACTGGACGATACGCTATTGGGATGGACGAAATGGGAAGACACCACCTTGGAGCAGTGACATCGGGAAATCAAAATTCAAGTATTTGTATTTCCTATTTCATTTTTCCTTCAGGGCCGACATTATAGCATTATTGGCCCTGGTAAGTACGGAGGAGGCCATCACAAGCTACTCATGTTCCTTACTTGGATGGAGTCTTTTACTTGCCCTTGCAAAGACACAAGGTACAAGGCACCACGGTTTACTGTCCCATGCGACGGACTGAAGAGTCGGGAGTGAAATCCCATATGGCCCAGGATGGATTCGAACCCGGGACCTGCCAATTGCTAAGCGGACGTGATAACCACCAGGCTAGGCAATTCAAGTCTCAGACCAATTGACAAAAGTACAACCTCAAAACAGACAAAAGAGAACGACACCAAAAGGTTTTGATGTCTTCGCCTAAAATGAAAAGAGCAAGTGTCTAAATGAACATCTGGTTAGAAAGATGTCTCAAGCGTCCGTCCGGGTCACATAAAATCACTCTCCATCCATTAGCCTAATATGCCCAATAACACCCTGGTGTCATCACAAATTGTCCATCCTTATTAGGCTCCTTATCCGCTGATACAGTCGCCACGACATCCTCTTCGCGTCGGAGGCCATTTGCCTATTGGTCGCTCAAAAGACATTAGCGAGTAATGAGTCAGCTGGGAGACAAATGGCGGGAAATAATACGTGGCCCTTTTATCATTGATCGAGTGAGGAAAGGAAGGGTGTCCAGATGGCA
>NMRB01000834.1:66734-92494 GCA_002633025.1 Notospermus geniculatus | reverse complement strand
TCCCCCTTTAAAAGGCAAGGCCTAATCTACCAGCCTTTCACAGGAGTTATACCTGTGTCCACTGAGGGTTGAAGATTCGTATTTGACCAGGGCCTACCTCACGCCTCAGAGAAGACAAAGGTTAGGGTTAAGCCCCTTTCACACTAGGCCTATGTAGAGTTTGCACTAGCTAAGCTGTGCCTATGCTGGCCTACGTGGCAATACGCCAAGGGACGCAGTGGTACGCGAGATGGTGGCACTACCTACGCTGTGCCTACGTGGCAATGCGCCAAGGGACGCAAAGGGGTATGCAAGATAGACGTCAAAAATTAAACATGTTTAATTTTTTCATGTACTTTCGGTGTAGACCACTGGACATATACGCAATAGTACGCTACCCTACGACAGTCCGACGAAAAATCCTTTGAGGCTGGCGTAGTGTTAGGTTTAGAAGGGTGTAGTGTTGCGTACTTTTGCTTAGTGTGGGTTCAGGGACTACGCCGATCTTGCACGTAGCAACATTTATTTCATGAGTACGCAGCCTAATTTCGGCGTACAGGGTACACAACGCAACTCTACGGAGTTAGACGCCGAAGTTGTAAACACTCACTCACTGGTTCTCTATCCACGGACGCCTGCCGTGCTGCCACCTATTGTCAGTGATATGTACTGACGTGAATATCGTGAGTGAGTTGCATGGGACCGGGAACCAGTCTAACGATCACGGGTGCTGCCACCTGCACGAAGGAATAAAACTAGTTTGCCGACCATATTTGTAAACAAACCAGCTTGTTTACAACTTCGGCGTCTAACTCCTTTAATCTGCCAGCCTTTCACAGGAGTTATACTTGTCAATTGAAGGTTGAAGATTCGTATTTGACCAGGGCCTACCTCACGAATCACAGAAGACAAAGGTTAGGGTTAGGGTTAATGATTTGACAGGGGTCAGGGGTATGAGATGACGAGGGTGTCAGAAAGCCAAATGTAGAATAACAAAATCTGTAGAAGTCAGGATTCCTGTTTTTAGGATTGGATCCCAGAGGGTGGTCCGGTACGACGAGGAAGATGTGACTCAGCCACAAAACAAATCGTCCGAAAAATGACAACCTCGCTATTATCATCGATCAAGAAAACGGAGCAAAAATACCAGCCGACATTTCTCCTTGTTTAGACACGCACCACATGACATCGGCCACGGACGACAGGTCTGTCATGAACGGCAAAGAACCATGGCATTGTGGGAAGGATTTGACAGTTATGACGACGAGGCGTGGAATCATTGGCACGCATGGTGTGAGTTTCACTAGTCACCCTTGTTCTGATTCATAACTGAATCCCTCGGCGATCAACAGCCATTGGTTGAATGTTTCATTAGTCATGTGACCTGGCGAGGAAACCATCACGGAATCACAAACCTTTAAAGTACAACCTGCTGTAGGATGCCGCGATTGAAAAAATTTCACAACAAATAGAAATCAGCCCAGCCTGAATTTGTATTCATTCATTGAATCATACTAAAATTTGACAAAAGTTTGTTTGTTTGTTTGTCCGCGATTTTCTCCGAGACTAATGAACGGATCGCCGCCAAACTTGGTATGCAAGTGCAGACAGGCCTGGGAAGTGTCCTTACGAAGCCCGAATTTTGATATCACTTATAGTTTTCGAAATATTAAGATATTAACAAGATAACAATGCTGTTCAGGCCTATTGACGTCATGACGTCACCGAGATTGCCGTCGCGTCATCCGTGACGTCGGCAACGTCATGTGTGGCGAAATGACGTCATTACGCCACTCGAACGGGTATGACGTCATTAGGGATGTTCAGATTACGTTCCGAGTCTCGACTCGCACTCCAGAGGATTCCTTTTTGGGAACTACGTCATCAAATACAACGGGGTTTTCCAAAGAAATGGTGTTTACTCATTCTAGGAGAACGAACAGAACCCGCCTGGGTGGTAAATTTAACTCCTGGGTTTATCTATTCTCCGACTTGAAAAATCCTAAATTTAGCACCTCGGAATCGGAACGGGAGTGGGAGTCGAACCAGATCTTAACCCCGCTATTACCTCCACCAAGCGCTCCTAATGACGCATTAATTTAGCAGTTCCGCCACTAAACGGGTATTGCCTAGTTATTGAAATAGGGAGGCCTTGTTAAAGGAATATCTTTGTGGTGCAATGGGATGTTGACGAAGTTTGTTTACCTTGTGGGTGATCTCATAGTCTGCACGATACCTCCCTCACCAACCACCATCCTTGGCAGACTTAAAGGGCGTATTCGAATCCTCGTTTTTCATTCACCACACTCGTGATGACCCAGTTCATGTAGCTGTTGACTCAACTCGAGAATGGCAGTCTCGAACGCCGAGAACTCAACTTGAGTCGGGCCAAGAACGTGTTCTTCACAACCCTCCGCTGTGTGGGGAGTGAGAAGAACTACGTTCTTGACCTGACATGGGTTGTGTTCTCGGCGTTCGAGACTGCTGTTCTCGAGTTGAGTCAACATCTGCATTAACTGGGTCAGCACGAGTGTGGTCAAGAACAAGGATTCGAATACGCCCAAAGAGTTAATCAAGCGCTGATACATCCATATTGTCATTTTTTTGTGTCGTATTTTTCAACTTTTCTGATCTCGTGGTACATCCAAATAAATAAATTGATGTTGGAAGATAAATGTTAGAACCACGAGTGGAACACAAAGGATTGTTTGGTATTTTATATGTCACAGATGAGAAATGATGATGAATGAACGAGAAAAACCAAACTACGTCAGAAAAATCGACGTAAAAATCAAACCGAAATGGTGGAAAATCTCCATCGATTTTTGCTCGTTTGAACGAAAATGAAGAAATCATATCTGGCTCATTTGTTTTGTTTTATATCACAACGGAGACAACAAACAACATTATTTATTTACTTATTTATAGTTTTCCTTCCAGGCCAACAAAAACATTCTTCAATTTTGAAATCCTTCAAGCCAGGTTTCAGATTTAAAGGCCTCTTGTGTCGCAACACAAGTGACCCATCTTAGTTTGTCTACATTGTGCTAGATGGCACCACCCACTACGCTAGCCTAGCTGACAAATTCAACTTTCAAACATTCTAGGATAGGGAGTGCAATGTATAGTCCATTATAGAAACCTACAATGCGATCTAAACAAGCACATCAGATGAGTTCAATGTCCTCCCGGGGCACGCCCCCCCCCCACACACTTTCGGCCAACAAATCTGTAAAATTGACAGTGAAATTCTGGGAGCAAATCATTGAAATTCACCGCAGATTTCAATGTTTCTAGCACAGTGTGCCCCCCTCTTTTCAGAAATTGTGGATCCTCCCCTGGAGAAGGTCCAGCCAATGCCCCGTCCGCTCGCGCATGAGTTAATATTTGAACAACTCTCTGTTGTGTTATTACAAAAATTTCATAAGATAGATCGTGGAATGTTTGAGGTGGTCGCACCCTCTTGACATGGGGAGACAGAGAGTCAAGGAACTATGGCGACAGTCCAACTCATCTGCATACTAATCAACGGTGAAGAGTCGATTAAACAAATTTTGGTGTTGAAGGAGAATGAGTTTATGAATGGTAGGCCTATAAGGGCCGTTTAGATGACAGGCAAAAATCCACATGCGATCCGATCGAATCCGATTGTGGTTCAAAACTCTTGTGTGTAAATGCTTCCCAATGCGGTCCAATGTGGATTTAAAATGGATCGCTGATTTTGCTTGTCCCAAATCCACATATGACCACATCGGACCACATACGACCAAATTGAAATTGCTCATCTAAACACAAATGAGACCCGAGTCTGGATTCATCCTACCTGCCCGCGTGCGCACTGATGTGGTTTTTCTTCCTCCACTGACCGTACTCGCTGTGGAGAGTTCCACAAGGGTAATTTGAACTCGGAATCTGACCAAATTAACATGCGTGTGTAAACGCTACCCCAAAACGTGGAACACATCCGGTCCAGAATGCAGTCGATCGGATCGAATCTGAATGTGGTTTTTGGCTTTTTATTGGCTTTTCGTCTAAAAAGCCCTATAGTTTGATTTTGATTATCCTTGGACTTGGTATAAACATGGTCAGATGCGAAATATCGTCATGTGGGTGTCAACATCAGTATTACTGCCATGACAATGACCCTGACATTGACGTTGATGTTGATGATGATGATGATGACGATGGCAATTAGGATAACAGTGATGATGACAGAACAATGACAACAATGTTACAGGCACCATCAGCATCAGCATAACTGTCACGCTAAATATATGAATGGCCATCTCATATAACTCATGCTAATAAACAGCAGAGGCACAGTAACTCTCTTGCAAAAAAATTGTAGACGTAAAATGATCAAAGTGCGTTCCACCCAAGCAAGAACTAAGGATTTAGTACATATAAATGCACAAATGTACACTAATTTCAAGAAGAGTACAGGTGACACCATCTATTTTTTGGCTATGGAACCCACACACCGCTGTAGAAAAATGTGCCACAATTCGGGTTACTGTAAAGGTGAAATGGTTACGTTTCATGCCAACTAGACACCAAAACGTGTACTTCCAGCTACAACGAATGTACATCAGACTCGGCTATAGATGAGGTGAAATTGACGAGAGTTATGACATACTTGAAACGTTTAACTATGAAGGAAATCAAAGTATTCATTTGGCTAAAGACAAGAGTGTCTTCGCGATGAATTATTCACGATCTGTCGGAACACAATACTTCATACATACTTAGAGAGATTTTCACTGCAAACACTATAGTTGTCAGGCTTTTCTAATAGTCAAACTACCCCCTCTGACGATGCACACAGCAACATCTCACAGGCTAAGCCATAATTATTGAAAATATAATAGACGATTCTCAAATTCGCAGATCTGTGCACTTCCGCTGAAATCTCAGCCAGAACCTCGATCTGAAACCGGCTGACGTGACGCCATCCATGATTCAGCAATGGTCGAATCTGACGCAACGTCTTTGATGTCACTGTTGTGGGGTTGTCGGCGTTACGTCATTCAGTTTCAGACCGAGGTTGTGGTTGAGATTTCGGTGGAAGTGCACAGATCTTTGTCGTTTACGTCAATTTGAGAACTGTGCTCTCCATGGGCTGGGGATGGACAACTTGGTTCTAGGACAAAGTGTACCCGGACAAAAGGCACGTTTTGTCCTAGCTATGTTTTGTCTTGGGTAGATTTTGTCCAAGGTACCTTTTGTCCTAGGTAGATTTTGTCCAAGGTACTTTTTGTCCTAGGTACATTTTGTCTGGGTACCTTTTGTCTAGTCACGTTTTGTCCTGTCACCAGACAACTTATATTTCACAGGTTATATCTAGGCCATTTTAGACAGGCGCTGCGCCGTGCCGCTAAAAGGGGGTGCCGCTGTGCCCTTGTTTAACCCCCTAGGGCGCCGTGCCCGTAAAATTTTTTTTTAGGTTTTAGTACCCCCAGACCCTCTGTCATGGTCCCTTTCGGTCATATCACCTTAGAAACTGGCTTAAATTGGCTGCTGACAGGAGCTATAGATACATGTACCTTTTTAACTGATAAGCTTCTCAAATTCCGTTAGTAGAAATCACGCAAATGAAAAGTGCCCTTTTGTAGGTTGAAGTGCCCTTTTTATAAAGTTTGCACCGTACCCTTCTGAAATCCTAGATATAACCGTGTTTCATCACTCACAACTTTTGTGGCAGAGAATGTGCTCAGAATTTTGTGCTCAGAATTTGCTCTTCGCCACGAAAATCCGAACAACAAATCATCCCATCTTCCAAACTTGGTCCAACTCAAGGACTCGAAACGCAACAGTTGACAATAAATCGACAAGAGGGGTGCGCACAATTAAGAGAACATCTCTCATTGTTCTTAAGGAGACTTTTATTGTTGACTTAATTCTGCATCTACATGGGTGATTACAGAAAAAATCCAATAGCAAGCGACCACTTCACTACCAAAGTGTCTCTTCTGCTCGCTCGGTATTAAAACACTTATTCTTCTGTAATACTTGGTAAAATTCAAATAAGACACTTTCGCCAAAAGGATATAGTCTTCGCCGATGTTTTATGTACAATAAGGACAAATATGAATATGCATATATGACGTCTTACACCACTTGTTTTATGTAAAACACAGACAAATTCTAAACTAAGCCGCGGTATAATTTTCTTGCCATTATTTGCAAGTCTCGAGTGAAGTATGGAAAAAATAACAGAGGAGGGGTTCATTATACGAATGAATAGTGCTTTCAAATCGGGGTGCTTGTCGGAGTGAAGTTCGGAGTGACTTCTTAAGATTTGCTGCAGGGCTAAGGAGGAAACAAGATGAAATTTACACAGATTTTAACATATATACATAAGTCAAATACTTTTAGTAGCTTTGTATCCCTTTCTGGGTTGGAGGTTAGAAAAGATTGTAGAGTTAAGTAGGAGAGAAGGGAGTGACTGTCAACATGTTTTTGGGTGTGGTGGAGACATGTCAAGGGTTTTACTTGCCAATTTTATAGTTCCGAAGCAGAATTTGCCTATACGTTGTCAGAAGCCATCTACATGCACCCATAAAGGAATCATCAACCATAAAGGTTCAACTTACAAATTTAGCATTTTATAAATGTGGACAGTATCCCTTTAAACCTCAACAGATTTGCATTCTGACTCTTCCATGATAGGTGAGACCCTTCTGCATGTTCAGGGCAAATTTTGTTGAATTCTGACTAGTTGATCTTATGATACAAATTAAGGGACTGAATTAATGAGAACCCCACGAACGATGAGAGCGCAGGGTCATCTGTGTACATTTGAATAGGCTGACATACATTTGCACATGGAACACTAACTGCGCTGAAAATAGTTCTGTTATCCTCAGAAATGGAATTCAAAGCATCAAGTTGACAGATTCATGTACCCCACTACGATAAAAAAGTTAAACCTCCTGCCTATTACGTAAAGACAAAATTCAGGCAGTGAGAGACATCTGGTGGCAACACACGAAGTGTATCCCTCAGTTACATGTACTTCATCGTTTGCAGTTAAACCTTTATGTTTGATTCCTTTATGATGCAGACCCCTTTATCAGAACCCCTGATTTCAGTGCTGGAAAAGGGCCAAAGAAACAAGAGACTAGCCAGTAATTAAACGGCCATTGCAACTCCCTCCCAAGACAACAGATAAAACAGCTCTACCACGAAATAGCATCAACAGAACTTCAATTTTCAAAGCCATAACTTTCTCAACAAGACATTAATTGGCCTCGCGGGTATCAGGCTATCGAACTTTATGATTTTATGCCCATTATGCCGTCGCTTGCAATTGTGCCACGCAAAATCCCCATGAAGTACCCCTCCGCCATCAAAGTGCGTCACCCGCGTTACTCATCCGAAAACAGATTATCGTATAAATCAACAAAACGGCGCCCATCATTTTGAACAATGCTACGCTTTGCGTAATCTTCATTATACGCCATTTTACAAACAAATAACGGCGTCCCGTGTTCATTAGTTATGTTCGGTGAATGACAAATGTCCCACATGCCGCGAGACAATTTATCCTATATCAACTGTTACGCTTAATCTTACGCTAGGGACGAGTTTGTCAAGTACAAATATCATGACTCACAAATCGACAAGACCAATGCAGGGGTTCGCATCAATTCTAAGGAATTAAACAAAGCCTTGCGTCAAATTCTCATAAATTCAGGCACTAGAGTTTGAGAACTTAAACAAAGGCAGGCCTTGTCTTCTGAGGCGAGCCAAAAATTGCTCGCCTGAGAACAATAGAAAACTCTATTGTTCTCAGGCGAGCAGTTTTTGGCTCGCCTCAGAAGACAAGGCCTGCAAAGGGTCATGTGACTTAAAGCGAATCGAAAGCGAAAAAATTTGATTTAGAAATAGAATTTGAAAGGGGACGTATTTTCAGGAACAACTGTAAACAAACTTCTCCAGAATGTCAACAAAGAAATTTTCGTGCATTTTGATTGGCTGAATTTTGTGTTTACAAACACCAGCCAAATGTAAACAAAATCCGCTATCGATTCGCTTTAACTGTCTCAATGAGGAACCCACGTGCCGTTTATCCCAACAGGTCGGCGCTGCGACGTCATTGACGTCGTTTTATGTGTTGACGCTGCGTCATGAAGAAACGAGCTGTACATTTTTCTACAGGAATAATGATATAAAGACGTTGTCATCATCGCCATCCTATCTCTTCATTTTAAGGAAAAAAGCACCGAAAAATGCAGAAATTTTCATCTCCTTCAAGACGATGTAAATTTTAATGCCAGGTGGCTGGAACAAAAACGTTGTTTTCACGCCAGAAATAAATGGAAATAACGTTAGAGAAAATAAACTTCGATCGCACCGCTCACAGCACCACGTCGTGACATTAGTTCCTCTGGTTCCCCACTGATTTTACAAAATCATCCACCCCCCAAAAATATGAAAACATTCCCGATGTTTTTCCGCACCCATGAGCCTGAAATCAGCATGACTCAGGGTTGCAGGACAAGAGCAGTAAAATTCCAGTTTAATGGTATTCGAATGGTGCACAGAACAGTCATCTTGGGTGGAGATCAACCGTTCATATGATGAAGCTTAATGACTGATGAGACTTTGGGGGTCGTTGTCAATTTCTCTTGTGTTTTGTCTCGGTTTTTGTCGTGTTGTGTTGTTCATTTCGTCCACATGGCTAATGAATTGAACACTTGTCGAGGACTGACTCATGGTCAAGAAATATTTAGCCCTTTTTACACGGAGTCGGTTCGATCCGGTTCGAGGCCAGTCAGGGTTTCCGCCAGAGGGGAGAATGGGGAGAATTCCATCCCCAAGAAAATTATTTGGGGATAAATTCATCCCCAAATTTTTCAGAAAGAATGGATTTTTTTTCTTTAAATCTTGTCTTTTTTCTTTTCAAAAGTTCATATTATTATACCATCATGTTATCTTGCAGTTCATGTACAATGTTGTGTGAAAAAATCCAAATAAAACAATCCAAAAAATTTTTTTTGAAAAAAAATTTGTTTGAAAAAATTTTTTTGAAAAAAAATTTGTTTGAAAAAATTTTTCTGAAATTTTTTTGGTCCATCCCCCAATTTTTTTTTCTGGCGGAAACCCTGCCAGTTTACTTACAGTATGTTGCACAACTGACCTCCTCTCTGCGCCACGCACCATCTGCATACCACATGTAGCGTCATGCGTGTACCATCCTCGTATCTTCCGCGGACGTCGCGCGCCGCCATGGAAGGCACGTAGTGAAAACGTAACGTCATTCGCCCGTGGTGCGCGGACATCATGCAGAAGAGACTCGTGACGCAGGCCGTACCATATGCAATGAACTGTAGCGTACCTTCCGCGAACGTCACGCAGAAGGTACAGTACGTGGCACAATTGACCTCCCTGAATCCGCGTACCTTCCCCGTACGTGACGCGGAAGGTTGGCTTCAGTTCATCAGGTATGGTACGGGTACGTCACGCGTCTCTGTTGCGTGACGTCGGGTGAATGACGTTACGTCTTCACTGCATGCCTTCCATGACGCTGTGCCACATCCTCGGAAGATACGAGGATGGTACGTGCATGACGCTGCATGTAGTACGCGGATGGTGCGCGGCGCGGAAGGGAGGTCAATTGTGCAAGGTACTGTACGCGGATAAAGGGACGTCAGCATTGTGCAACGTACTGTACTTTTTCTACATGTACGTACCATGGAAAGGGAAGGATAGTACAGGTTGCATGGCTTTTTCCCGGGACAAAAAACTGGCCTAGAACCAGATCAAACCGACTCAAGTAGAAAGGGCCATTGCTGGAGTCTTCAGACTTGTGTTTTATAACTGGAGACAAAATACTGCATCATCTACAGTAGCCGGAAATGGACACATAAAGCGGAAGAAATGTAATCATCAATATAAGAACTATTTGCAAAGGATTTGAGTATACTTGATGATCGGTAACAAATACGCGGGAAAAATGGTTCTGCTAATAATCGTTGGTGGAGTTAGAAAACAGCAAACGATCTTTCTAAACTTGGATCGCAATCAATTTCCCATGATGCAATCTTAACCAATCGTGGTGCATTACCAACGTCGATTACTCGTCAATAGACAGTTAGTCAAACTCAAGTACTTTGCAATATTTAGGCAATCTATAACCCGATTGGAGAAAAAATGCAATCGCAAACTTGATATTGGGAAAATGATGGATTTTGTTTCAAGTGTATCGCTTCCTGGTGAGTTACCTTGAAAACGATGAATCAATCTCGGACGATCTGATTGGACAAAAAAAGTATATCACAAGGTGTTTGCGCAAAGTATTCAACTTTTTTATCATTAAAGCCCCACTGTATTGAATGTGAAAAACGCAAATCATCGCCGCGATTCTCGCACGACGTCAGCGTAGTGTAAAATGTACTGCGCTCTGTCAGAATACATTAGAGCTCTGCCTGCAGTTTTTTCCAATGCGTGCTGAAAACTAGGCCTTGATTCTGTGAAGTGCGTATCAGGCAAGCATTTTGGGGACCTTCACAACGCTATGGGACCTCTATGTGCACTCTCCTAACTTTTTGAAAATATCGTAAAATTCAATACTGTGGGGCTTTAAAGCGGACTATTCGCGCCGAGTCAGAGTTCTACAGAACAGTTTCCAGAGCGGCCACTGCGATGCATTTACCAATTGTTGTTACGAATAAAACGGGTCGCTTTATTGTTTTTGGTTCACTTTGGACAGATGCGAACAATCCGCTTAAAAGGGGTGTTGTTCTCAGTGTAAGGACATCCAGAAGAATGTCAATTTCAAGTCCAAACTCGCATATGTTAACACTACTCCGCATAATACTCTGCCTATATTTGGGCAGTGAGGTCAAAAATAATGGCCCTGATAAACACCTGAGCCCAAATCCATAAAACCTTGCTAGGCTTAGTTGCCTGCTAAAGTGCCCAGTTTGTACAGGCCGATGTACACAAACTAGCAACCAACTAAGCTAGCAAGGTTATGGATTTGGGCCCTGGCCTCCTTGGAATATCTTGGCATGCAATGCCACCTATTGGCCAGGAGAGACTTCAATGATATTTGTAACTGAATTTCAAATTTGTAATTGAATTTGTCTCGCACATGACATGTCACCTTTAACAGCACTGCAGCAAATGGTATCCAAGGTACGGTACTTTGCACGACAGTCAATGCCACCTATTGGCAACTCCAGGAAAACCTCAAAGTATTTTACAATTGTCACGGCATAATGGAATTTGTGATTGCATTCCGTAGCACGATGCACGGTGATCAACAGCACGACAGCCGTGACCGATGACGATGGTAAATTTATGAATGTACAATTAATGGAGGTTTTGACTCCGTCAGAAAGATGAATCATTTCTGTCACAATGCGTGGAAATTTCTACGTTAATTCACAATGGTTGCGGTGCGGAGCGTGCTACTGTCAACCGAGAGGTTTTCCTTAGGAAAACATCATGTTAAAGCGAATTGATAGCAGATTTTATTTACATTTGGCTGGTGTTTGTAAACACAAAATTTCAGCCAATCAGAATAACGCACGAACATTTCTTTGTTGACATTCTGGAGAAGTTTGTTTACATTTTTTCCCGAAAATACGCCCCCTTTCAAATTCTATTTCTAAATCAAATTTTTCGATATCGATCAATTTGCTTTAAAGACAATGTATCATGGGTATTTTCGCGAGCCATGAAAATCATCGTTTATTTACATTTTGTTTGTTCCAGTCTTTCTTATGAGTAATTTGTTGGTGGCATGCCCCTCTATAAATTATTTTTGGTACCGAAAGTATTCAATTTGGTGGGTTCGATGTCCAAAATAACATAATGTAAACATCATTGTTTACAAACATTGAATGTAAACAATGAAGTCGTGATACAAAAGGATTTGAGCTTCAGATCAGAAGGTCGGGCATCTGCAAAGCAGAAGATTTCAGGTCCAAAATGTCCCCGTCTGTTGGTATAATAGGGAGGTTTCGCAAGCGCCCGGTTAGGCCATACGACCATGTTTATCTATTGTTTGGGTATACCCACACAATAGATAAACGTCGTCATAGGGCCTAACCGGGTGCTTGCGAAACCTCCCTATTATTGTGAGCTGACACTGCTTATAGCAGTAATATCAAAACTTTGTAGCCAATGGGGAACCCGCATGACTGCAGATGGCGCCGTCAGTATAAGACCCGAATGACGTACTGACGTCACTTTTTTCGCTGTTGACGTCACGTCGTCAAAGCATGTGTACATTTTTCTACACAATTTTCCGTGGAAATTTCCCCAAAAGACGTTGTCAGTATTGGCATGTGGCATTTCTGACGAAACAAAGCAGTGATATATGGAGAACTTTGAACATGAAACAGGACAGTGTAATTTAATCAAAATTGAACCAAACAGAGTGGTTATTTTGGGGTAAGAAGTAAATGGAAATACTGTTAGAAAATAGGACTTCCGGGTCTTACACTGACAGCGCCACGTCGTGGCGTAGTTCGGCGGGTTCCTCATTGCAAGATAGAAGGTCTTCACCCGGGCACAATACGAAAGAATTCAACCCGAAAGATAATATTCAAATCAACGTCTGCCCTGGTCCTGAGAAAAATTGAAGACACAATCTTTTTGTGTATATAGTGTCATATTTTCTCCGTTTTAATACGCTGCTTTTGTTGGAATGATTTTCAATATCCCTTCATCTGATACGGACACCCGACAACAATGACCAGCCGACCTCGCTCAATAACTTACTAATGTAGTATTCAAAATGTAATAGGGTTTTTATTCAAGAAGACATCTTATTGTCCGTGGAATTTGCAGTCGTTTGTATTTGAGGAGGGATAGGGTTTGATGATGAGAGGCCATGGTACGGCAAAAACTACAGGGCTTCCACCAAAGTATTTTTGAGGGGAATTGCCCCCTTTCCAACTTTTGGGGGGGGGCGGATTTTCATTTTTTCAGTGGGGATACAAAAACCACCAGTGACAGTGAAGGTGCAGGGGTCTAGATAATTTTTTAAAGCCAGGAGTACTTTACTCATCTTGCATTTAGTGAATGCGTACACTACTCTCCTGGCCCCTGTTAAGTGGTGTATTTTACGCATGCCCGGCGATACAAAGCAGGAACTGTGTAGTGACACCTCACCAAAACTGTGTCGTGAGACCTGGAAATATTCTGACGTCACGAATCGCATTGCAAATGGCGGCCATGGAGGCAATCTCATCCCATTTTGCATGCTGCCTGTGGAACTTTATTCGTGCTTTTAGATAGACAGTTTTCACTTGCTTGTGTATTTGACGGATCATAGTATCATAGTGCGTACGGTCCGTATCTAAGGCTTTTTTAGCATGCATATGTTTGTCTTGTGCAAGATTTCACTTGCGTTTTTCACTAAGATTTCCAACAAGATTTGCGTATTTATGCAATACGCACGTTATCTAAACCCCGAACCCCTGCAGTACAACCGCTCACAGCGCCACCCTGTCGAGGATAAAACGTCAAGCGGGATAAAACGCCAAGCAGTATAAAATGTCAAGCACATTCCTGACTGGCGGCACCACCATTCTATTGTTGCGCCTTCGTTCTCCTCGGACAGAGATCCATGGATGACCGATGGCACGGCTGGTGAGAGAACAGGTAGAACATGATTCATGACTCTCCTAATGAGATTTTAGTGAGTTGATTCAACAATTGTTACAAACAGTCAAAAATGTCATTTATTGCACTAGGCCCAAGGTTTGTTTACCCCTTCTGACCTGTCATGGCCGACTTTCACAGGAAATGAAATGGTCCATGGACCATGTGCTCACCGGGTTGGACATAATAGTCTAATGACAGAGGGAGGACGTAGATTATTACCTCCTGGTTATGAGCAATCTGGGTCAAGTCATTCCCAAGTAGGACTTTGATGATTTTTGGGTTTATGCCACCTGGCGGCCATATTGGACGTCCGATTGGGCCGGAACTTCACATGCACATGAAGGTCATCTGCAGAGGGCGACATAGCACATTGGAGCGGTTTGGGTCCAAGTCGTTCCTGAGTTACAGCACTTTGATGATTTTCAGGTTACGCCACCTGGCGGCCATATTGGATGTACGATCGTGCCGAAACTTCACATGCACATAAAGGTCATCTGCACAGGGCCACATAGCACATTGGAGCGCTTTGGGTTAAGGCGTTCCTGCTTTACAGCACTTTGATGATTTTTGGGTTACGCCACCTGGTGGCCACGTTTGAAGTCAAATCACGCCGAAATTTGACGTGCATGTAAAGGTCATCTAGAGGGAGGTAAATATCAAATTTGAGCACTCTGCGTCAAGCCGTTCCCGAGTAATAGCACTTCCTTGATTTTCAGGTTACGCCACCTGGCGGCCATATTGGATATCCAATCGGGCCGAAACTTGATATTTTATAAGGTACCCCTCCAATGCATGTTTATGCAAGATATGAAGTCGCTCGGTGAAATAATGACAAACTTTGGCAGGTTCGTTACTTTTGTCGAACTTTGACCTCTGTGACCTTGAAAAGTAGGTCAAATCAAAAACCCGTTATATATGTTATGTATCCTTATTAGCTACACCTATGATAAAAATTTGGAGATGAACTAGTCATTAGTTCAGGAGTTATTGCACTTTTTGTGTTTTTGGTTTCCGCCACCTGGTGGCCAAGCTGAGAATCGGATCGGACCGAAACTTGGTGTCGTGGGTCATCTGACCTAGGGGTATATATGTACCAAGTTTCAGATCAATAGCTCCAGCGGTTACGAAACGTGCCCTGCTAACGGACAACGACGACGACGACGACGACGGACGACGACGGACGACGGACGCACAACCATTGTATAAGCTCACCACGGTGAGCTAAAAATCAACTGTGAAATTCTGAAATTTGGAGCAAATTATTGAAATTCCCCACAGATTTCAATGTTTCTAGCACAGGGCACCCCCTCTTTTACCAAATCCTGGATCCGCCCCTGAGCGGGATAAAACGTCAAGCGGGATAAAACGCCAAGCAGTATAAAATGTCAAGCACGTTACTGACTGGCGGCACCAACATTCTATTGTTGCACCTTCGTTCTCCTTGGACAGAGATCCGTGGATGACCGATGGCACGGCTGGTGAGAGAACAGGTAGAACATGATTCATGACTCTCCTAATGAGATTTTAGTGAGTTGATTCAACAATTGTTAGAAACAGTCAAAAATGTCATTTATTGACTTTATGAATTGTTTGTGGCTAAGTGACGTTTTGACGGGTAAGATTTATGATAGTTTTATGAATGCGCAACTGCTACAACAAACCAAGAGGAATGAGCTCAGAGCTATTTAGTTTTTTGCTGCTTGTTTTTCTCACATTTGCTCGTGAATTGTTGTGATTCTGGCGTACAGCTCTGCTGCTTGATATCTGCAGAATTTTCATCAGTTGAAGACCTGATCTTGAAAATTTAGAGATTTTCAGCAAATCGCGATAACAGACAACTAAAATTTCCCAGAACCTGGCCACAGGGTCAGTATGGCATAAGCCTAAACCTGCTTTCCCACGAGGCGGGTGCGGACGCGGAGGCAAGCGCGGGTGTGGGCGTTGTGTTTTCACGAAACAGGCACACTGCAGATGCGGGAGTTTTTCCACGGATTTGGGTCTTCGGTCGGTGGAGCCTGTTTCAACTTCCATCATTTCTTTAGTTTATTAACCAGGGGAACTCCCAGAAAATGATGACGCAATACCGCGCGGGCAGCAAGCAGGCGCGGAAAAAATCGCTACATGACCGATTCGTAAAAACGCATCCGCGCCCGTCCACCTGCTCCGCAGCCGCACCAGCGTCATTGAAACAGCTAAGGAAAATACACTGGATCGATTTTTTCCACCGGCGCCTGCCTCCACCTCTGTGCTCGCACACGCCTCGTGGAAAGCAGCTTAACAGTGGCATGGTGCCTGTCATTCCTAGCCTTGGTGGTTGCCAGCTTTGTTCTCAATCCGACCTACTCCACTACAAGTGATAGGGGGCACCAAAGTTTGCTCTGGTTTCCTCCTGCATTACATTCTGTGTCGGAGTGTAATACGTATTCAACATGAAGCTATCCCTCACTGCTCAACCCTCACAAAGATCTGTATTTGATTTTTCCATCAGGGCCGAAGCCATAGCATTACAGACAAATCCCAAAATTCCCAGATCTGCGCACTTCCGCCGAAATCATAAACAGAACCTCGACCTGAAACCAGCTGACGTGACGCAATCCATGATTCAGCAATGAACGAGTCTGACGCAACGTCATCGAACTCACTGTCATCACATGGTCGTGGGGTTTTCTGCGTCACGTCATTCAGTGTCAGATGATTTCAGACCGAGGTTCTGTTTGCCATTTCGGCGGAAGTGCGCAGATCTTTCTCGTTTTCGTCAATTTGGGATTTGTCTATTGGCCGTGGTAAGTACGGAGGAGGCCATCTCAAGCTACTCATGTTCCTCACTTGGTTGGGGTCTTTTACTTGCCCTTGCAAAGAAACAAGGTACAAGGCACCACGGTTTAATGTCCCATACAACGGGCGTGAAGAGCCGGGAATGAAATCACATGTGGCCTGGGCTGGATTCGAACCCAGGACCGGCCGCTTGCTGAGCAGACGTGATAACCACTTGGCTATCAGGGCTCCTCAACCCTCACAAAGATAAAGGGTGCTCCACGACCCCCCTTCACTCCAGCCCCGCTACAGACAGACGACCATGTGTGATAGATAATAAACTATATATAGACGTATATAGCCATGACAAAAGACAGGACAATCGTAGATAACAAGTCATGTCTGTCCGTGGTCCTCAAGCCTTCAATCAGGATTCTGACATTCACCGTAACAATACACAATTATGATGACAACGGAAGGTTCAGTCCGCTAATGGTAACAATGTTACCTCCGCGTTTCAATCCAAGTATGGCCGAGATTTCCGGTGGAGGAGACAAAACTTGTCGGTTCGCATGCAGATCATTATCCAAACGGTCTGTTGCTGGCAAAGTTAAGCAGGTCTCACACGGGGACGGTTTTGAAGGCGGTTCAACACGGTTCAAAACTGTGCTGAATCGCCCAAAATGACGGTGGTTTGGTTTGGCAAACAAGTAGGTGAAAATACGGTGTGGATAAGGTGGTGATGCGGTTGTCAGAAAGGTAGACCTGTGGTACAACTGCGGTCAAACGTGGTGTTAGAAGGGTGATGTACGGTGTTAACATGTTCATGTACGGTCGGTCCATATGCAGTCTAGAGGATATTGCAAGGTGGCCACAAGGTGTTGGAGCAATAACACGGTAGCCATTTTTTCAGCGGTTCTGAAGGGTTGTGAAAGGTGACAACAAGGTAGCAACTCAGTGATGCCCGTTTTCAAAACCGCCGTGAAATTTCAAACATTTAGAAAATCCTGCGGTTCCAAAAACAAGGTGGAGGTCAATGGCGAACACCCGCACGGTGTCTAGGCGGTGTCACTGCTGTGCTGAACAGCCCTCGTGTGAGGTCTGCTTTAGGTTGCCTGTCATGCTGATCTGAAAGTGCTGCTTGGTTTGGATCACGGATACAGACTGTCAAAATCACAGCTACACTGACTTGGACTGTTACAGCTGGCAGATAGGTGGAGCAGTTGAGGAGATGTCCCTGAGTTGGCTGCCAAGAGAAAGATTTGAACGCGTGACCTCTTGACCACTAGGCAGAGGTCCGGGCACTACACCGTTGTGACTCTCTCTTCATTGTGGCTGTTACTTGAGCAGAATAAATGTGTAAGACAAACGATCATACTCATCAATACCAAGTGCTTAGGCTCCTCACAAGAATGCCCAATTATCGCACCAAAGACGACAGAAAAGCTCGGCGCTCATTAGTACCCGACCGTGATGACATCGGTCACGGACAGAGAAAATATCAATATGGTTAATTACCTGGACATTGTGTGTCGCAGATGGCGGTACTCACTTACACCTGTTTTAGAGAATTCAAGACAGATGCCTACGGAGTAGTGCACTGAAAACAGCCTATCACCTTTGACATAGTGAGTTCAATTCCCAGACTTGTTCTCCACACCATATACATGTACATGTACATGATCGACGGGCTACCTATAGCCGTGTTTACACTGCCAAACATTTCGGTTCAGTTGAAGTAAACCGTACTCGGACCTGACCAGGTCCACTTCATTTGTACTGTTTAGACTGCAGCGATAGTTACCGCACAATGGGTCGTACGAATAAAGACTAGCCAATGCTTTTACTTGAATGTTGCAATACAAATGCACTTAGCAACGCTGTACAAATTTGAAGTAAAAGCATTTGCTAGTCTTTATTCACATGTCCCTGAAGCATCCATTCAGTGGAGGTAAGAAACTCGCAGAGAATCATGCCGAGTTTTCCCGCAAGTGACGCAAGGACAAACTGCGCGCATGCTCAATATCTTCCCAGGTAAATGGACTCGGTTCATTTCGCCGTTTGTCAGGTTTACACTGCACATTTGGTCGGGGTACCGTACTTGGTCTGGACCGAGACCACCACCTGCGGGTCTCGGTACGGTTCACTTGTGGTCCGGACCGGGAATGCTAGGTTTACACTGCCACTTTTTTTGCCGTACCGTATTCAGTCCAGTCGGAATTCACGTAATTTTTGGCAGTGTAAACGCGGCTTATGGAGTATTGCACTGAAAACAGCCTGTCACCTCTGACATAGTGAGTTCAATTCCCAGACTTCCAACCGGTATCTCTCTGACATCGTTCATTTCTGTCACAATGCGTGGAAATTTCTACGTTAATTCACAATGGTTGCGGTGCGGAGCGTGCTACTGTCAACCGAGAGGTTTTCCTTAGAAAACATCATGTTAAAGCGAATTGATAGCAGATTTTATTTACATTTGGCTGGTGTTTGTAAACACAAAATTTCAGCCAATCAGAATGCACGAACATTTCTTTGTTGACATTCTGGAGAAGTTTGTTTACATTTTTCCCCGAAAATTTGCCCCTTTTCAAATTCTATTTCTAAATCAAATTTTTTCGATATCAGTTTGCTTTAAAGACAATGTATCATGGGTATTTTCGCGGGCCATGAAAATCATTGTTTATCTACATTTTGTTTGTTCCAGTTTTTCTTATGAGTAATTTGTTGGTGGCATGCCCCTCTATAAATTATTTTTGATACCAAAAGTATTCAATTTGGTGGGTTGGATGTCCAAAATAATACAATGTAAACATGTAGTGCTGGCGATTGATGCCTCATGCGAGGGTACGTGGGTTCGAATCTGGTAGGAAGCAATGTCTTTCACCTTAGAAACCCAATTTCTATTTCATATTCTTTACAATGTAAACATCAATGTTTACAAACATTGAATGTAAACTATGAAGTCGTGATACAAAAGGATTTAAGCTTCAGATGAGAAGGTCGGGCATCTGCAAAGCAGACGATTCCAGGTCCAAAAATTTCCCTGTCTGTTGGTATAATAGGGAGGTTTCGCAAGAGCCCGGTTAGGCCCTACGACCACGTTAATCTATTGTTTGGGTATACCCACACAATAGATAAAATGTCGTCATAGGGCCTAACCGGTTGCTTGCGAAACCTCCCTATTATTGTGAGCTGTCACTGCTTATAGAAGTAATATCGAAACTTTGTGGCCAATTGCAAGATAGAAGGTCTTCACCCGGGCACAATACGAAAGAATTCAACCCGAAAGATAATATTCAAATCAACGTCTGCCCTGGTCCTGAGAAAAATTGAAGACACAATCTTTTTGTGTATATAGTGTCATATTTTCACCGTTTTAATACACTGCTTTTGTTGGAATGATTTTCAATATCCCTGCATCTGATACGGACACCCGACAACAATGACCGGCCGACCTCGCTCAATAACTTACTAATGTAGTATTCAAAATGTAATAGGGTTTTTATTCAAGAAGACATCTTATTGTCCGTGGAATTTGCAGTCGTTTGTATTTGAGGAGGGATAGGGTTTGACGATGCGAGGCTATGCTAGGGCCGATGTCAAGAACTAACTCCCTTCCAGAGCACTCCTATGGAGGTTTGAATCGCTGATATTCCGACTGCTGTCACGGCAAGCAGATTCATAGATTGCAAGCTACCTTTAATGACGAATGTATAGACATCCTGCGAAAGTCGGCCATGACAGGTCAGAAGGAGTAAACATTAAACGAGGCCTAGGGGGCCTAGTGTATTTGTACAGTTGGCTTCTGTGCTTACTGTCTGTGCAATGCACTAGGCCCGAGGTTTGTTTACCCCTTCTGACCTGTCATGGCCGACTTTCACAGGAAAAAATCGACTGTGAAATTCTGAAATTTGGAGCAAATTATTGAAATTCCCCACAGATTTCAATGTTTCTAGCACAGGGCGCCCCCTCTTTTACCAAATCCTGGATCCACCCCTGAGCGGGATAAAACGTCAAGTGAGCAGAATAAAACGTCAAGCACGATCTGACTGGCTGCACCAACATTCTATTGTTGCGCCTTCGTTCTCCTCGGACAGAGATCCGTGGATGACCGATGGCACGGCTGGTGAGAGAACAGGTAGAACATGATTCATGACTCTCCTAATGAGATTTTAGTGAGTTGATTCAACAATTGTTAGAAACAGTCAAAAATGTCATTTATTGACTTTATGAATTGTTTGTGGCTAAGTGACGTTTTGACGGGTAAGATTTATGATAGTTTTATGAATGCACAACTGCTACAACAAACCAAGAGGAATGAGCTCAGAGCTGTTTAGTTTTTTATGCTTATTTTTCTCGCATTTGCTCGTGAATTGTTGTGATTCTGGCGTACGGCTCTGCTGCTTGATATCTGCAGAATTTTCATCAATTGAAGAACTGATCTTGAAAATTTAGAGATTTTCAGCAAATCTTGATAAACAGACAGCTAAAATTTCCCAGAACCTGGCATATAAGCCTCAAGCTGCTTTTCCACGAGGCGGGTGCGGATGCGGATGCGGTGGTGGGTACGGGTGCGGGCATTGTGTTTTCACGAAACGGGCACAGATGCGGGAGTTTTTCCACGGATTTGGGTCTTCGGTCGGTGGAGCCTGTTTCAACTTCCATCATTTCTTTAGTTTATTAACCAGGGGAATTCCCAGAAAATGATGATGCAAAACCGCGCGGGCAGCAAGCGGGCGCGGAAAAAATCGCTACATGACCGATTCGTAAAAACGCGTCCGCGCCCGTCCACCAGTGCTCCGCAGCCACACCAGCGTCATTGAAACAGCTAAAGGAAAATACACTGGATCGATTTTTTCCGCCGGCGCCTGCCTCCATCTCTGTGCTCGCACACGCCTCGTGGAAAGCAGCTTAACAGTGGCATGGTGCCTGTCATTCCTATAGCCTTGGTGGTTGCCGGCTTTGTTCTCAATCTGACCAACTGCAGTCCAAGTGATAGGGGGCATCAGTCTGCTCTGGTTTCCTCCTGCATTGCATTGTGTTGGGGAAAGCCAAAGCCAATGTAATACGTACTCAACATGAAGCTATCCCTCGCTGCTCTACCCTCACAAAGATAAAGGGTGCTCCACAACCCCCCTTCGCCCCAGCCCCACTACAGACAGATGACCATGTGTGATAGATAATAAACTATACATAGAGGTATATAGCCATGACAAAAGACAGGACAATCGTAGATAACAAGTCATGTCTGTCTGTGGTCCTCAAGCCTTCAATCAGGATTCTGACATTCACCGTAACAATACACAATTATGATGACAACAACGGAAGGTTCAGTCCGCTAATGGTAACAATGTTACCTCCACGTTTCAATCCAAGATGGCTGAGATTTCCGGTAGAGGAGACAAAACTTGTCGGTTCGCATGCAGATCATTATATCCAAACGGTCTGTTGCTGGCAAAGTTACGTTGCCTGTCATGCTGATCTGAAAGTGCTGCTTGGTTGGGATCATGGATACCGGCCACCAAATTCACAGGTGCCATCACTGACTCTGACTGTTAACTCATCTGTCCCCAGAGTCCAGCAGACAGCATCTTCTGTCAAAGTTTTCTCACATCCTTGGTATTGATTGAAAAATATTTGAAGAAAGGTTGTTCCTGTGAACCATCTGAAGAATCTTTCTTCAAATTTTTTCCAATATATTTCCAAGGATTTTAGAAAACTTCAGCAGAAGATACCGTCTGCTCAAACCTGGGGGCAGCTGAGTTAAACCAGGCCTACATCGCCCTTGCGACTAGAAGCAACTGATCAGGGTCCATGTTCCCGAAGCCGTCGTAAGGTTAACGATGTCGTTACGCTATGCATTTTTCCAGTTTTAACGACATTGTTAACCTAACGACGGCTTCGGGAACATGGACCCTGATCAGTCGATGGTGATGTACGCGGTGCACGCACATCGCAAATTTTAATAGCAACTCAGTAAAACTAGGAGGATCCAATCAGTCGTCATGTCCTGACTGCGTACATCGCACTTGCGACTGGCAGCAACTCAGGTAATATCCGGGGTGTTGGGACTCCATGAGACTAGGTTTCTTTCAGAAAACTGGCACTGATCAGTCGCAAGCCCACGTACATCGCAGCGACTGAACGAAACTGGGTACAACTGGTCGCTAGAAGGTTGAACATGTGCAACTCGCGGCGACTGGCAAAATCTCAGTTCCAGCAAGTCGCAAGGGTGCGTACATCGACCGTTTCTGGCGACTGATCAGTCACCTCCAGTTCCAGCTAGATCCAGCCAGTCGCCAGTAGCTCAGTGGCGACTAGTTGTCTCCAGTCGCAAGTGCGATGTACGCTAGGCTTTACACCTGGCCGTGAGGTGAGGCAACTGAGGAGATGTCCCAGAGTTTGACGCCAACAGAAAGATTTGAACCCATGACCTCTTGACCACTATGCAGAGGTCCAGGCACTACACCGTTGTGACTCCCTCTTCATTGTGGTTCCTGTTACTTGAGCAGAATAAATGTGTAAGACAAACGATCATACTCATCAATAACAAGTGCTTAGGCTCCTCACAAGAATGCCCAATTATCGCGCCAAAGACGGCAGAAAAGCTCGGCGCTCATTAGTACCCGACCGTGATGACATCGGTCACGGACAGAGAAAATATCAATATGGTTAATTACCTGGACATTGTGTGTCGCAGATGGTGGCACTCACTTACACCTGTTTTAGAGAATTCAAGACAGATGCCGACGGAGTAGTGCACTGAAAACAGCCTATCACCTTTGACATAGTGAGTTCAATTCCCAGACTTGTTCTCCATACCATATACATGATAGACGAGCTGCCTATAGCCGCATTTACACTGCCAAACATTTCGGTCCAACTGAAGTGAACCGTACTCGGACCGGACCAGGTCCACTTCATTTGTTCCGTTTATACTGCAGCTATGTGTCACCACGCAATCTATCTGAAGCGTCACTCTCCATTGAGTGGAGGAATCTCGCACGGAATGCACACCGAGTATTCACGCGAGTGATGCAAGGACGAATTGCGCGCAGGTAAGTGGACTCAGTTCAGTTTGCCATGCGTCAGGTTTACACTGCTCATTTGGTCGGGGTACCGTACTTGGCCTGGACCGAGACCACCTCCTGCGGGTCTCAGTACGGTTCACTTGTGGTCCGGACCGGGTATGCTAGGTTTACACTGCCACTTTTTTTGCCGTACCGTATTCGGTCCAGTCGGAATTCACGTAATTTTTGGCAGTGTAACACGGCTTATGGAGTATTGCACTGAAAACAGCCTGTCACCTCTGACATAGTGAGTTCAATTCCCAGACTTCCAACCGGTATCTCTCTGACATCGCAGGGTTTCTCCAGGAGTGCACCTTGACTCCATTTATGCTTCTGATGTTGCGGGTCCATTTATTGTATGTTCTGATGTTGAGGGTCCGTGGGTTCGATTCCGATAGGAAACGATGTCTTTCACCTTCGAAACCTGTTACTATTTCATGTTCTTTAATTGTATCTCCTCTATATGTGACCCCCTTGAATAACATAAAACTGTTTGGGTTCAGAGATTGTTTGGACTACCCGCTGGATACAGAGGGACACCTTGTTTAAAGGTCACTGAACCATCTTTTTTGAAGATGGAGATTTGGCCTAGTGGTCAAGGTGTGCTGCCCCTGAGTGTTGGCGATTCATGCCTAATGCAAGCGCGGATCCAAGGGGGGCTCGCCCGGCCCGTGCGCCCTCTATTTTGTGGAAAATCTTTAAAATTGACCTGGATATTTCGAAATTTTGAAAAGATGTTAAAATTTGACCTAGGTTTTCCACGATGTGTGCTGGCTGTGCCCCCTCTTTCCCATGATTCTGGATCTGCCCCTGTAATGTGAGGTCCGTGGGTTCGAATCCGGTAGGAAACTATGTCTTTCACCTTAGAAACCCGTTACTATTTCATGTTCTTCTGACGTTGTGGGTGAAGAGCCAACATCAGACGTTACTGCCTCACGACTGCCACTTCCCTCCAACTCAATCTACCCATCCATTTCTCCTCTCATTACAACCATTGTCTTCGAACAACTCGGCCCCAAATGGTCGCCAATTTTCCACGCGAGCACACGCCGACAAAGTGCAGTCCGAATAATACAATAAACAGATTAGTCGTTTACGTTTTGTCTTGTGAACCGCGACAATGAGTATAAGCGGCGTGTCGCTCACAGCCAGCAAAGTCAAGTATCAATTGTCAGCGTACTCTACACAAATCAATGCTACACTAGCGGCTAAGTATTGTTACCCGCCAACAATGAGAGAGCGATACACTTCAGCCGAGCTGGTTCAGTCGAGAGGGAGACTTTTTCAGTTGCTGTATCAGTGGCTCTGGGGAGAACCAAATGTTAAAGGACCAGGGTACTGCCATTTTTTCTCGACAGCCGGCGCCACCACGCCACTCTCCAACCCAGGGACTAACTACGTTGTCGGCGAATTGACCCGACTTACGAGGTACATTTTGTAATGCCTTTTTGTAGTACGTCTTACTGCCGCTAGGTGGCTCCCTCTATGTCTTCAGTCAAATAACGAATTTGAGATCCAATACCGTTCCCCTTTAAGGCAGGCCTGCTGGTCATTTGTAGGTCTGAGCCCTGGTGGGAGAGGTATCCCAAAACATGTATCATACTTTTGAGAAGAGTTTGTTTGTTTGTTGACAATTTTCTTCAAGTCTGATGAACGGATCGCCCCCAAACTTGGTATGCACATGCAGACAGACATGGGAAGTGTCCTTACGAAGCCCAAATTTTGATTCACCTAATACATTTCGAAATACTGAGGTATTAACGAAAATAACAATGCTGGTTAGGCCTTTTGATGTCACGACGTCATCGAAATTTCTGTTGCGTCATCTGTGACATCAGCAACGTCATGTGACGAAATGACGTCATTACGGCCTCCAAGCGCTCCTAATGACGTGACGCGTCTCACATGAATTTAGCAGTTCCCCACCATGCCCACTAAACGGGTATTGCCCAGTAAGACAAATTTGCAAACATTTTGAAGCCATAAACATGATAGGGTTTACAGTAGTCAGGTATGACTGGGGAGAAGACGGGGGGGAGCTTTCATGAATGAAATTCAATTATTTCAAATTCATGCTACAAGAATCGAGCACGCGCATCAAACCGAACTGCTCAGTACTGCTCATAATTGGACAGCGGTATGTGTTGTGTCATGGCCGGGCAGCGATTGTATCAGAAATTAGTCAGAAATCAAGCAGTGCACGCTCGATTGAGCTCACAATATGCGGGGTTATTATGGTCATACAGACTGGCGATAGTTTAAGTGATGCAAATTTGGTTATAAGATTCTTATGAACTGTAGCAGTCGCAGGGCCGTATTTAGCGGGGGGGGGGG
>NMRB01000834.1:48719-66728 GCA_002633025.1 Notospermus geniculatus | reverse complement strand
GCCAACCAGAAAACGTGATTTTCCTGCGGATTTTGGGCAAAAAACGGCAAAAAGAGGTCTTCTCCCCCCAGGATCAAAAAGCTAAATACGGCCCTGAGTCGTGCGTAGAACGGAGAACAACTTCCCCTATTTTGATCATCTCTGATCACAATTCACCCTTCTTGTGATGCACCTTCACTATGGGGCACCTCAACACTGGGTATCTCTATCCTGGGGCACCTCCATAATGTGGCACCACCATGCAGAGGCACCTCTGCATGGAGGAACCTCTATAATGATGCACCTCTGTAATCAGTGACCTCCATACTGACACACCTTGCTTACAACAATGTATAGTTATGTCATACTAACCAAAGCAGCCAACAGTCGTCAAACAAGGCTTTTTACATTCCCAGCATTGGTGACATTAAAAGTTGTAATAGAAATAGCAAAAACACTTCTTGAAAACCATGAAAACACGAATTAACTAAAAAAACTTGATCCTCTTTCAGAGAAATCATCTTTTCACGTCATTTTGCTGGTAATACAATTTGAAGAAAATGATCTAAGCTGCAAAACCATCAGTATTTTAGAATCCAACTTTTTAAAGCAATGTTCTTGCCAGAAATTGGCATTTTATATGCAAGAAGCATTTGCAATTTCACAAACTCACTTCAGAATCGCAGCTAGCAACTTGTACGAAAGTGACCCTTTTTTATGAGTTTAGATCCCTGAGGGTTAAGGGACAAAATGAATCCAAGAATCTGATTGATGAAATGCAGCTAATGCCCCATCACACTGAGCTAGTTCTCAGTACGTTCTTGAAAATGTTGCTGAACGGGCTCAAACTGTGTGTGAAAGGAGTGGACGTAGCGGCAATTTTTTACAGTCTTTTTACGAACTTCATGGATGGCTCGGACGGGAAGGTGCTCCAGAACTTCGAGGCATTATTTGGCCAACATCATACGTTCCAGCCCGTTTTTACGATTTTTTTAGGACGGATTAGGACGTTTTGAGAACTACTTCAGTGTGACAGTACCTTTAAGCCCCAATCACACTGAACCAGTTCTCAGCACGTTCTTGAAAATTTTGCCGAACAGGCTCAAACTGTGTGCGAACGGAGTGGACGTAGCGGCAACTTTTTACAGTCTTTTTACAAACTTCATGGACGGGAAGGGTGCGCCAGAACATCGAGGTATTATTAATTTGGCCAAGGGTTACACGTTCTAGCCCGTTTTAGAACGGGGGAGGACGTTTTGAGAACTACTTCAGTGTGACAGTACCTTTAACAAGAGCATCAATGAATGGTCTACTCACCACTAAGTCAGAAAGATAAAGGCCGCACGAAAGCTGCCCAACTGTCGTCTCCTTGATATGTCACAGTTCTGAAAGTATCAACAGTAGAAAATGTAAGCACAAATTTGACAAATATGGCATCGATCACCAGGGCTTTCATTAAGCCTGCGTATGGTGTCTATTACGCATGTAAACTACAGAAATGACGCCAATATAAATAACACTGAAGTCTCAAAAACGCAGGTAAATTCGATGATACGCTGTTAGAGGAGTGTGGAAGTGTCCCATCTCTATACTCAGTCCATTTACGCCTGTAGGACCCCGGTTGACGCAGGTATCAAGATTGGGAGTCGCACGCCGGCCAAATTTTCTTCAACACACCCAATCATTACCTAGCGCAGCTGACAATATAGAAGTGGGGATTCCCGTCACCCCATGGTAACTAAACACTCCTCATTTGCCGGTAGCAGCATACGAAGGGAAGATTTGACCCCAGTAAAATATAACAAGAAGTCATAACCCCCAAAAGGAATTGCTGGAAGTCTAAAGACCCCAGCATCTTCCCAAATTGACTTCCATAAAAAAATTGTGGAAGTCATGACCCAGGTAGGGAAAAAGTTAATGAAAGCCCTGGATCACTCCACCATATGACCATGGATGACTGTGCCACGCAGGAGGAAACCAGAGTCTCTAGAATGCATGAGCTGTAAAAGAAAGCCCCCTGTCCACCATACAGTGGGTCTGAACAGGAATCGAATCTGAGACGATAAGTAACAGATGCTGATGTTGCCACTAAGCCACTCTGAAGCCCCTTTCACACCGGGCCTGTGTAGATTTGTGTCGCATTGCCTACGCTGGCCTACGTGGCAGTGCACCGAGGGATGCAAAGGGGTACCTGAGATGGACGCAAAAAATTAAACATGTTTAATTTTTTCACGTACTTTCGGCATAGAGCACTGGACATATGTGCAATTTTACTGTAAAGCAGGAAAATTTCGCGAATTTCGCGAGAGTGTATGAGTCGCAAAAATTTCCTGTCGCCAATATAAATACACACAAGTGATAAATATGGTCTGTGAAAAAAAATGAACAAATGGCAGGGACTCGCAAAAATATCCACCTGTGAATATGTCTTTAATTCTTGATTCGCGAACATTTCCAGCCGCGAAATTATCTTGCTTTACAGTAGTACGCTACGCCAGCCCAACGAAACATCCTCTGAGGCTGGCATAGTGTTACGTATGGAAGGGCATCGTGTTGTGCACTTTTGCTTAGTGTCGGTTCAGGGTCTGCGACTACGCCGATCTTGCATGTAGTAACATTTATTTCATGACTACGCAGCCTAATTTCGGTGTACTCAGTACGCCGCACAACGCAACTCTACGCAGGTCTGGTGTGAAAGGGGCTTGACACCATAGCTTAGCTGCCGTCCCTAAAAAAAAAGTTAAAGTTTGGGTTTATAGTCTGATATCAACAGCGGTAGAGGTGTCATCTGACTTTACACTTTAACCCCAGTCTATCCTGAAACCTTTCAGTAGAACTCAGATGAGCAGCTCATTCAGCGCTACAATCCGAGCATTTCCGACCGGTACCCATTTATACACCTGGGTGGAGAGAGGCCAGTGAGGCAAAGAGACTTGCCCAAAGTCTCACGCCCAGAGGGATTCGAACCCGGGACCCTCTGACCGCTAGTCGGAGGCCCGAACCACTACACCACCGTGGCTCCCTCCCCCCGCACCTGTCTTCCTGCCACACCCGACCCCCCCTGCCCAGCCCTGGCAAAGTGAAACAATACATTACTGTCCATCAGCCATGAATTATGTACTCGACAAATATGATCACAACATAAAGATGCTCCTTGTATGAAGACTGATCTCATTTCCTCCCAAAGCACAATCACCGAGAATGAACGCTCATCAAAGTTCGTCTCAAGTCATTAGCCACTACCCGAGCATACTTCGTTACGCCGAGTAATTTGTTCGTAACTTTAACAAAGGCTAATCATCATATTGAATTTCCATTATGTCTAATATAATAACAGAAGATGTGACATTACGGGCAGCGCTGACGTCTTCGCCACTGTCGGCGTTAACACGAGCAGGAGCGCTGTCCTGTCGTCACCAGGGGAAAGTTTGGAATGTTTCACTCGACATATAAAGCCGGGCGTACATTGCACTTGTGACTGGCAGAAACTCAGGTAACATCCGGGGGCGTTGAGACTCGACGAGACTAGGTTTCGTTCAGAAAACTGACACTGATCAGTCACAAGCCCGCGTATATCGCAGCGACTGAACAAAACTGGGTATAACTAGTCGCTAGAAAGTTGAACATGTGCAATTCCCGGCGACTGGCAAAATCTCAGTTCCAGCGAGTCGCAAGGGTGCGTACACCGATCATTTCTGGCGACTGATCAGTCGCCTCAAGTTCCAGCCAGATCCTCCCAGTCGCCAGTAGCTCAGTGGTGACTAGTTGTCTCTAGTTGCAAGTGTGATGTACGCTAGGGTTTAGGCCTATCCAGGTGGAGAGGTTCCTTTGAAAATGGACCTCTCTTTCTACCACACCAAGTGCAAACATGAAACATTCGACATCCTAGACTGGCTTTCCTCAGCAACTACATGTAGAAAGATGGCTGGCAGAAATACTCGTCTACAGCATAAGTTCGTTACAACTAGGCCTATGGAACGATTTGAGACACGTACAATTTGAGACACAGAGATTTGAGACACAGAGAACGGTTTGAGACACAGAGAGGAGCCACGGTGGTGTAGTGGTTCGGGTCTCCGACTAGCGGTCAGAGGATCCTGGGTTCGAATTCCACTGGGCCTGAGACTTTGGGCAAGTCTCTTTGCCTCACTGGCCTCTCTCCACCAGGTGTATAAATGGTACCGGTCGGAAATGCTTGATTGTAGCGCTGAATCAGCACCTCACCTGAGTTCTACTGAAAGGTTTCAGGGTAGACGGGGGTTAAAGTGTAAAGTCGGATGATACCTCTACCGTTGTTGATATCAGACTATAAACCCAAACTTTAACGTTTTTAACTTGAATGTAAATGACAGTGAGAAGACATTACCCATCATCTATGGAGTAATTCCTTGAGTATGAAGGATCTTCACATATTACTTGTCCTTTACAATGTGAAGAGAGCATTGTTATCACAGGACCTGAAGGTGCAACTCGCCGGAGGCTGCAAAGACACCACCGACGCCACTTAGTGTCGTTAATTAAAACTTAATGAGATGCTCAATAAACAGCGCCACTCAGGAACCTTGCCGTACAATATTTTATTTTGACGATAACACGCCAAAGCTGTGCTGATAATCTTATGAGTTGATAATAGAAGAGACTCTCGTTATAAGCAGCATCGTGTGTGGCTAAGACAGTCTCTGCCGTTAGCTAGGGTGGCTGTGAGTGACATTTACTATCACTGAGGCCGGGGATTGAGGGGGCTTTCCAATGAAGGGTGCGTGAAAATTGTCAAGATATCAAAGTTAAAAAGTTCTGGTTTATAGGGCCATATGCACCAAACAAAGATTACCTTGAACTCAGGTTGAGCCACAACTTTCCCATTGTCATATCATGCCCTGGCAAACCTGAACAATTGAAAAGTGGTGGCTCAACCTGAGTTCAAGATAATCTTCTTTTGGTGCATACAGCCCTTAGTCTGATATAAACAATGGTAGAGGTGTCATCTGAATTTACACTTTAACCCTTTCACTGCCGAGTTTCCGGTTCTCCGTTCTCGGGAAATCCCCTAATTCTGATTGGGGCACCGTCTGTGAATAGCCAAACTACTGAACATACCTTCTGCATAGGGTGACGATGGTCGCCTACGGCAGTCACCAGAGAGGGTTATCCCCGTCTATACCCAGAAACATTTCAGTAGAACTCAGATGAGCTGCTCATTCAGTGCTACAATCTGAGCATTTCCGACCGGTACCCATTTATACACCTGGGTGGAGAGAGGGCAGTAAGGCAAAGAGACTTGCCCAAAGTCTCACGCCAGCAGCGGGATTCGAACCCGGGACCCTCTGATCGCTAGTCGGAGACCTGAACCACTTCACCACCGTGGGTCCATACAGGTTCTTATTTTGACGATAACACGCCAAAGCTGTGCTGATAATCTTATGAGTTGATAATAGAAGAGACTCTCGTTATAAGCAGCATCGTGTGTGGCTAGGACAGTCTCCGCCGTTAGCTGGGGTGGCTGTGGGTGATATTAGAGAGGTTGCGCAGCTTTCTGACTCTGACTCCGGCTTCAACTACCAGAATGAATTGCAGTCTGCTATTGACATCCTTGATAAAAACAGTTTGATAGACGTTTGCAAATCGTAAAATGCCATAACTTTGTGGCAGAATAATTTCGACTCATTTTCAGAAGTACACGTATGGCAAATATTATAGTCGTGTTTCAAGTCGTAACGACAAGGATTACGACTTCAATATTCATTATTTATCCGCACTTCTGATTTATAAGGCCAAATTTTTCTGCCTTCAATTTATGGTGTTTGATGAATTGAAAACTTCCCCCCGATTTTTGGCAGGGCAATCATTTTTGTAGGAAGACAAAATCTAATCAGATGAAAATTCGAGTATTTTGCTCTCAGATGCGAGGAAAATGCATCTAAAGCACTTAAATTGGGCTTCGTGCTTTCGGTGCTTGACACCTCCTTCGAGGTACACCCCCCTTTTCGTCAATCCTGGATCCGGCCCCGACACTGGCGTCCACTGCATCCTTGGTAGTAACAGGGGTTCACCGCTCGGTTGACCGCACGGTAACAGCTGTTAGCGCTACAACCACCAGATTTCACGGCCAATCGTCGGCCCTGACAGCCCGAACGAGGATCAATAACTAAAGTAATACGATATGATGACCATCGTCGACGCAAAATAAAAGGGATGATGTTGTTATAGTCACAATGATCGCAGATCCCATAAGACATCTTGCCAAGATTACTCTCCAATCGAATTCATCTCCAAACATATTTTCACAATATACATTGGCAGGTTTTCGATTGTGTCCCATCAGCAATGACAATATTTTACGTTTCCAATCTGCCGTGACGTATTTACGTTTTGACATCTGTCAACGGACAATTCCCAAATTGTCGAAGTAACAATTTGTTGTTGACCATAAAACTTCTCTAAGATGCTTACCGACAGCGGCAATTAGGGTACTTTGTTTGCTGTTAGTTCTGATAGGCATACCCTGAAATCATGAGTATTCCTAGTGGCGGATCCAAGGGGGGCGTGCCCGGCGCACGCCCCCCCGTTCAGCCGCCGAGGAGCAAAAATTTTGGAAGGCATATAATCAGACCCCTGATTTTCAGTAAAAAGAAAGTTCAATTTGGCCTGCCCAGGTGCCAGGAAATCGCGTTTCCGGCACTTTTACCCAAAAATTTTTGGCGCTTCGCGCCTTTGGGGCTCAGGGAATGGAGGTTGCCCATTCCACGCTCCCCCGTTCGACAACTCCTGGATCCGCCACTGTATTCCTCTCACAACAGGCCAGTTTCAAAGTCTGTCAGAGTGGTAGAGTAGAACAAGGGCAACCCAGACCATGGCATGCCCCCGATTGGTATGTTGTTTGTGGGCATGACATCACTTCGTCACATGACATTGCTGACGTCACGGATGACGCGATGGAAATCTCGATGACGTCGTGACGTCAAAAGGCCTAAACAGCATTGTTTTTTCGTTAATATCTTGATATTTCGAAAACTATAAGTCATATCAAAATTCGGGCTTTGTAACGACACTTCCCAGGTCCGTCTGCATGGGCATACCAAGTTTGGGGGCGATCTGTTCATCAGTCTTTGAGAAAATCGCGAACAAACAAAGACACAAACAAACTCTTCTCAAATTTTAGCATGATTTGTCAAGGACTGATTCATCCCTACTGCAGGAATAGTGCCATATTTTCACCCGTCATTCCGCGACAGTCGTAACGAGTGACGTATCACATGGTCTCCTCGCACAGAGCTCGATTCACGGTTCATTGCCTTCATACGACACTAAAAGGATACCGTCTCCCCACCTCAGATATATTATCCGAAAATCAAACATCTTATTATCACATGACTTGATTTCAAAATACGCCAATCGAACGCGAGCTCCTCAGAATGAATCGGCCAATAAGTATCCATTTTTCATTTGCGCAAGGTTCGCTGATCCGTGAATCGGAATCAAGACAAATGTAACATTCTTCAATATCAGAATAGAATCACGGCGCATTCTTCGATATTACGTCGTACTGATATTGCAAGATGCCACCGGTAGCGTTTATGATATCGCTAGAACGACGCAATCAGAAAACCTCATTTTTAATTTATCGGGTAAACAGATTATTTTTGCTGGACAATTGAGCCCGATCTTCCTCAATATCGGCTCTTCTCAGATAATGTGGAACAATATCTTGTAAAAGTTGGTGAGACCAGATAACTGGTGTCCGCATTCTTCAATAGCAAAAGTTTTTACCTATCACTCTTCATCCACTCACACAAACTTTGCGAGTACGTTTATGAAGACGAGCCTGCTATGGTATCAGCTGGGATCTAAAGTACCGTATGCATAAAAATATTCGCGGCCAAAATATTTTGCGATTGGTGTGTCAATGTACCATTTCGCGTTTAATAATGTTCGCGTAATAACATTATAATATAATAGTAATAATAATAATATTATAATATTAGCATATAATTAACTTCGCGGTATGAGTGGCGGTTTCGCGATTTTCGCGAACAATGAATTTAGGGTTTACTCTAAACGGTCCAACACACATTGTTTTCTAACCAACTGAACTTTGGTTCGAAATGGAACATGCAACTACCCCTTGATTCGAAATAGAACACAAGCACAGGCATGTGATTGGCTGGAAGTGTCCTGTCAATAAAACGCATGTCAATAGCCAGACTTCACCAACAATACCAAGGTCTGCCTGACAACCAAAGGGTCCTCCCATCGGGGTCCAGATGATTTAAATGTACTATACAGTACAGGCCAAAACTAAAGTCCACTTGCTGTGCACGTGCCACGTGTACCCCGCGCGCGGGCTACCCACCGACGGCGCGTCGTACGTGTTTTCATTTGCGCAAGGTTCGCTGATCCGTGAATCGGAATCAAGACAAATGTAACATTCTTCAATATCAGAATAGAATCACGGCGCATTCTTCGATATTACGTCGTACTGATATTGCAAGATGCCACCGGTAGCGTTTATAATATCGCCAGAACGACGCAATCAGAAAACCTCATTTTTAATTTATCGGGTAAACAGATTATTTTTGCTGGACAATTGAGCCCGATCTTCCTCAATATCGGCTCTTCTCAGATAACGTGGAACAATATCTTGTAAAAGTTGGTGAGACCAGATAACTGGTGTCCACACTCTCCAACAGCAGGGTTTTACCTATCGCTCCTCTTCTTTGGGAGCCACAGTGGTGTAGTGGTTCGGGTCTCCACCTAGCGGTCATAGGATCCCGGGTTCGAATCCCACTGGGCGTGAGACTTTGGGCAAGTCTCTTTACCTCACCGGCCTCTCTCCACCCAGGTGTATAAATGGGTACCGGTCGGAAATGCTCGATTGTAGTGTTGAATGAGCAGCTCATCTGAGTTCTACTGAAAGGTTTCAGGATAGACTGGGGTTAAAGTGCAAGTCGGATCACACCTCTACCGTTCTTGATATCAGACTATAAACCCAAACTTTTAACTTTTAACTTTCTTCACCCACTCACACAAACTTAGTGAGCATGCGTGTGAAGACAAGCCAGCTATGGGAGCATGTGGGATCCAGTACAGTTTTTGGCTCAATTATGTAAAATAAAATTTGAGAAGAATTTGTTTTTATGTTTGTTTGTTCGCCATTTTCTCCAAGACTGACGAACGGATTGCCCCCAAACTTGGTATGCACATGCAGACATTACGAAGCCCGAATATTGATATGATTTATAGAAATATCAAGATATTAACGAAAATAACAATGCTGTTTAGGCCTTTTTATGTCACGACATCATCAAGATGTCCGTCGCGTCATCCGTGACGGCGGCAATGTCATGTGACAAAATGACGTCATTACGGCCTCCAAGCGCTCCTAATGACGTGACGCGTCTCACGTGAATTTAGCAGTTCCCCCACCATGCCCACTGAACGGGTATTGCCTAGTGTAACATGGTTCCTGCAGCTTTTTGGTGAGCAAAATTAAGGCCTTTTTAAGACTTTTTAAGGCCATAATTCGTCAACCGAGAATTAACAGGGTCTAACTGCATTTTTGACTGGACCCAAATTCCCTGTGCTTTTAGTCCCTTTTACATGTGTACAAGCACAGTAAGTGAGGGTCAAGTAAAAAATGCAGTTAGACCCGGGAGCCCCTTGTGAAAAAAGGTCAACAGTCAGATGATATTGATAAAGGCCTACGTGTACCAGTACCGGTACCGGTACATTTCCAAAGTGACCAAATGAAATTGACTCGCTGCAGCCTCTATTTGAGACAGGAAACAAATTGCAGATGTTATTGCATTTTTTCCACCTATTCTCTCAGAAATATTTTGTAGACTTAAAAATTTTCGTCCCAATAATAATGCCCGATTCTTGAGGTGGAGAGTTCCAAAATACTTCGTTATTTATTAATTTTTATGCCTATTCTGGTCGCCAGTAAGTCCTGTCCACTTAAGGGACGCTTATATATTGGAAAGGGAATATTCTGGTCAACTAGATGCAGGCAAATTACATAGAATGATGAAGATATGAATTGTCCAAAGTCAAATGCATGAAATTGCTCGTTGGAGAGCTCCGCATACAAAAGTGAGTAGTTCATATGTTTGATTATTACGAGTATATTTCAACAATTAGACACAAACGTGTACAATTCCTCGCCAGATCTGGACCGAAAGTACCCAGTAAATATGAAAACCACTTCACATGTGTATATTAGGAAAAGTAAATAGAACATAAAAAACGGCATTAATGAAACATGAAAAAAATACTGTTTTCCTATCACATATTATGAGAAGAAGTCGGAATTTCATATAATACAAACTTGAGAGTACTTGAGTATTCTTTCCAAGATGCAAATAATCATATACCGCAGTTTTGTTTTCATGAGAATATAATAAATGCGCTAAAATTTATATATATTCATTTATTTGGTTGTGGCCTGAAATATTGTATACGTATATTTTGTCGTGAAAAGAATCATTGACATTTATAACTTTACGGAAACAATCACGCTAGTTTCGCTTCACAGTAGAGCTCTCCGATAAAGGAGGAAATAAAACCTCTTGTTTGATTCATTCTTTCGCCGAAAGCGTTGAACAATCGGAGGAAAGTTAATAAATTCTATGTAGATGTAGCGCTGCGGTGACCAAACTCGCTCATTATTGTACGAATGTGTACAAAAACTTGTCGAGACAAAGGCCAATCATTTCTTTGGCAATTAATAAGTACGAGAGAATTTATAAGTAAGTTGCGATGAGTGTTTTTATTGCTTTGCTACATAAACTGCGCTTCCATTACAGCTTTTATATCCGGTCTTATTAGAACTGGTGTCTATCCCCATATTAGGGTGGTTTCGCAAGCGGCCGGTTAGGCCCTACGACAACGTTTATCTATTGTGTAGGTATCCAAACAATAGATAAACGTTGTCGTATGGCCTTACCGGGCGCTTGCGAAACCTCCCTATTAGCCAAGGTTACACCACATAAAATCCCCGGGGTTTTGGCGGTCACACCTATGAATGCCGGGCTTCAAGAAACCCGTGTCTGAAAAATAGTGCCAAAGGCACTGTGCCCGCTTGGCTTTTTTAGCACAGTGGTGGAAAGCACAAACCATATCAGAATCCCATACAAGCCATCTTTGACAATATCTAGTGTGACCAAAGCGTAGCAGATTTTGTGAGTTTGGTTTTGGCCTCCTGGCGGCAAAGTCAAGAATTAGATTTCACCAATACTTCGTCAGGAAGTCACTACAACCTAGAGGTAAATACATACAAAGGTTCAATACAATAGCTCAAACGATTATCAAAATATAGCCCTTTTAAGTTTTTCACAAAACGCCCCCTACCTACCAAAATAGGAATCGCATCGCACCCAAAATCGAACTTGACCTAGATTTTTTGGTCATACACACCTTTATGCAATATGAAAATGATCCTTCAAAAACTGAAGGCGCTATCCATCTGACAAGGAAAAAATGTGATATTTTCATTTTGGCCCCCTAGTGGCAAAGTGGAGAATCAGATTGCACCGAAACTTAGTGTGCAAGTATAACCACAAACTAGAGGTACATGCGTACAAAGTTTCATCGTGATAGCTCAAGCCATTCGCAAAATACAGGCCTTTGAATTTTTTCACAAAACGCCCCCTACTGGCCAAAGTAGGAATCACATCGCACCCAAAATCGAACTTGACCTAGATTTTGTGGTCATACACACCCATATGCAATATGAAAATGATCCGTCAAAAACTCAAGGCGCTATCCATCTGACAAGGGAAAAGTTTACGGACACACGCACGCACGCACGCACGCACGCACGCACGCACTAACGCACGCACGACAGACCACCACTAAAGCCGCCAAGCACAGCATAAGCCCTTTTGGCCTATGGGCCAAGCGGGCTAAAAACACGGGTTTTTGGAACACGGCAAGTTCACCATGCTTTTCGAAATCCCCGTGTCTTCGTTAGTTCTTCGCACGGCTACAGATGGCGCAGCCATTAAAGTGAATCGAAAGCGGATTTTTGTTTACATTCGGCTTGTGTTTGTAAACAATCGAAAGACGCGCCTCCACCCTACGTCACGGGTCACGTGATTCCCAGTGTTTACTATCACTCGCCGATCCACGTGTGTCAAGTGTCAAGTGTACATGGTATGCCCGGCCCGGTATGCAATGTGTTGCAGCTGTACATGCTGAAGGCGCGGTGTTTTTTGTGGATAAGTGCATTTTTATGCTTTTGAGACGTGGCAGAGGACATGGAGGTGAGTTTTAGCAGCGATTTGATCCTCGTCAGTCATGCTCGCTGCTCATAGTGGGGTGCTAACTTCAGAAGTCGGCACTCGAATCGACGAATGTGGCTCCAGTTCGTCACCAATTCAGGCCTCGGCCATGCAAAAACAGTACATCCACTTCGCAAGTGCATCGTCTGTTCTAGTCCAAGCATCTGTTTACGTTTTCTCCACGTAAATAGCGCAGATTTTGCCAACCGAATGTGGTAAATCGCGATCTCACTGCTCCGATCTGGCCGCCATTACTGAAACTTTGTAAACACACCATCAGCCAATCAGAATGCACGAATATTTTCTTTGTTGACATTCTGGAGAAGTTTGTTTACATTTTTTCCCGCCACAGCGAAAATTCGTCCCGTTTCAAATTCTATTTCTAAATCAAATTTTTTCGGTTTCGATTCACTTTAAGTGACCTCGTTTTCGTGCCTCCAACAATGTGTGCCAATACAGAAATGACCGAAGAGTCAGTGCATGCAGCGCAACTGTCGCTGGGCTACTTAACTACAATGTAGTTGTGTGACCTCTCGCCGGGGTTTCCGTACACATGGGTTTGACACGAGTCTGGAAAAACACGGGTATTTTGAACAAGTGTAACCGTAGCTATATATAAGACCGGACATTCCACCGCTTGCGCTTCCACTACTGGATTTGAGGTCAGTAGGTTCGGCTACAGATGGCGATACGTGGAGTGAACCGCGTATATTGTTCTGGTACTTTTGAGCATGCGCAATGTTGCAAGCGATCTTAAGCCACCTGTAGCCAAACATAATACAAACAGACCCGGACTTATTGCCATTCCACTAGAGAAAACACCGGTCTTGATCCAAATCCAATTTGATTCGGAGTATACTCGGCTATGCTATCCAGCTTAATAGATCCGGACTTATTTAGAACCGGACTTATTAAACACGGACATCTTGTAATGGAAGCAGAATAATCCCGGACAAATACCGGCTTTTTCTGTAATGGAAGCGCACCTTTAGTTGCATAACAAGGCTCGAAATCATTGGATTCATGTCAAAGTGCATTTTTATCAAACCAAAACCAGAAAGTACCATGTTTTTTTAAAAACTAGATCATATTCAGCAAATTGGTGGACGAATATTGTACTTCAGGCTTGAAATTGAGATCAAGGTACAAATGAAGCATGTGAGATCGTTTCATGCAAACTTTGAGTACATCTTGACTCATGTTGCATACTTACACCATACAGAATATGGTCCGAAGTCATCGTATCATTAAAGAACACTTTTTTGGCTCATTTAAAACTGGATTCTCAGCTTATTTTCTGATTTAGCTAACATAACTTCTAAAGACATATCCCTGTGCTTTAGACACAGTTTATTTCCAAACCAGAAAAAAAACGGCGTTGACATGGCGAGTGGTTACACCTTAATACTTAAAATGCGATTGGTAATAAATTCCGTAACCTGGTGATGGGACACTGCATGTTGACAATGCTCTATAATATCAAGTGGCTACTGGAGTCGTGAAATAGCCTATACGCATGCGCATTGACTCATCAATTTGCATCGCCATCTGTCGGGGTGCTCGGAACTACAGGTAGACATGGGGATTTCGCGGTTCACTACATAAAATACCCATGTCTAAAATTGCCCCGGCATAGCCCCTTCGAGCTCAATGGGGCTAATAAGCACGGGGATTTCAGACACGGGTCTATTTAGACTCGGCGATTTATAGGTGTAACTGCAAAATCCCCGGGGTAAGCACGGGGATTTATGTAGTGTAACCACAGCTAGTATTAGCTCACTCACTACAATAAATGTCGTTAGCCTATTGACGTTCGTGACATCACAACTCATGGCAATACATTTTGGTTCCCGAAGCCACCGCTAGGGCTAGAAGGCTTCGGCTCTGGCTGCCATTTTGTTGCTGACGTCACTGTAACGGTCCATTTTCTGGTAAAATTTCATTCTCCCCCGGTCTACAAAACGGCGATTATTTTGACTTTTTTTTACAGATCTGCAACACATACCAACTTTCTCATCAACAGAAACTTCATCGGTGTTGTCATTTCGCATGATTCGGCGTGTTCAATCACATTAGCACCCACGTGGTTACCGGCATTCCATTCTAAAAATAACCTGGGATGTCAACATAACGGTATCCGCGCATGCGCACTGAGATCCGCGACAAAGTTTTGTCGCGAAAATGGCAGCCAGAGCCGAAGCCTTCTAGCCCTAGCAGTGGCTTCGGGAACCAAAATGATGGCAATAGTCTCCATGGATTGATAAAAATTCAAAAGTTTACAATGAGTGGAGTCTCCCTTTAAAACATACAAACTTTTGAAGTACTTGTGAATCCATCTTCCAGCATCTCATTTACATATTGAACAATAATGTACCGTCTCATCCACGGCGATTGTGCTTCACGCTAAAGTAGACATGTTTTTATGGCATCTACTTAAGAATTGTTTAATATTCATCTGACGATAGACGCGATTATGAGAAATATGATTTGAGAACACTTTTGAGAAGAGTGCAGCAAGTGATGTAATTATCATTAAGATAAAATCATTCCTTAACCCACCGTGACTTAAAGCCCCACTGTAATGAATCTGAAAAACGCAAATCATCGCCGCGATTCTTGACGTCAGTGCACGACGTCACGACGTGTAAAATGTACTGCGCTCTATCTGAATACATTAGAGCCCTCCCTGCAGATTTTTTCATTGTGTGCTGAAAACTAGGCCTTGATTCTCGGAAATACGCATCAGGCAGGCATTTTGGGGACCTTCACGATACTATGAGACCTCGACCAGCATTCTCCCAACACTTTGAAAATCCACTAAAATTCAATACTGTGGGGCTTTAAGGAGCCAACCTTATATTTGCTTGTTTGACAGAGTTCAAAGGTAACTTTGTAGATAATGGCACTTGATTGGTTAAAGGCCATCACATGACCTGCTGTTACATTTCAAAACACGGTGCTCTGTGGCTGTGACACCCCAGTAATAAAAATAAATCGGGCAACCCGTTCTTGAGTTGCGGTCCGGCAAGCTAAAACCAAGATGTCTTTCTGGCAGCCATATTGGATATCGGGTCACAACCAAATCAACAGGGAACCTCCCGCGATCCACCCCATTACACCATACAAATATGAGATAAATCGGGAGACCTGTTCTTCAGTTATGGTCCGGAGTGCTAAAACCAAGATGTCTTTCTGGCAGCCATATTGGATATCGGGTCACAACCAAAATCAATAGGGAACCTCCTGCGATCCACCCCATTACACCATACAAATATGAGATAAATCGGGAGACCTGTTCTTCAGTTATGGTCTAGAATGCTAAAACCAAGAGTCTTCCTGGCAGCCATATTGAATATCGGGTCGCAACCAAAATCGATAGGGAACCTCCCCCAATCCACCTATTACACCACGCAAATATGAGATAAATCGGGCAACTGGTTCTTGAGTTATAGTCCGGAATATAGTGCGGCGGTGGCGGATGCGCCGGAGGGGGAAGCGGCATCGGACGACGGAAACCCACTAAGAACAAAATGCCCCCATCTCAACTTCGTTGAGCGGGGGCATAATTAGCATATTACAGTCATCATCCCCCAAAAGCCAATATTTCATAAATCATTGGCAAAGTCAAAGAAATGATTGCGCCAGATGACTGGGCACACATTCAAACAACAAAGCGCTATTTTCACTTTTAAGACGATATCGCCCAAAGCCGCGTCGATTGAATTGTTCAAATGACGAAAATGCAATGAGCTCATTAGTCATTGTTTCAACAAATCCGAACTTACAGTCGAGTGAGTCCGGCGTTCCTGTTGATTTTAGGCAACAATGTGTAAAGACAACCTCTACGCAAACACCACCGATATTGTTGCCATCAAAGCTCCGATCCGATCATGGAGAAACTCGCCTGTTTTTTGCCACCGTTTGCCGGGCGATGCATTTCATGCTGACTGCTTTGAGGAAGAAAGATCGGCTGCTTCCAGCAAAATGAAACTTCTGTGCTTTGTACCGTCGGCAAAATAATCAATTCTTTACGTTTCCGTCGAATTCTTAGCACGCTTTCTTTCATCGAATCATTTCACTGTTTTGTCCAAAGATTTCAATCTCGAATAAAGAATGACAAACATTCTTATAAAAGACATTATACTGTTTTGTCATCTTCAGGTGTAATTTACATCAGGGGTGTTGATTTCTTTTCTCTTCGTACGAAATATCACCAATCGCTTTGGGTTTCAAAATCCGCATGTCATCTCATTATTTCTGCAGGTAGAACGGGAAACTCAAAGTCACAACATTAGATCAAAGTTTGTGATGAAAATCATCTCTTAACTGTTTGATCTCACCATCCCAATACGCCCTCATTACATCAGACCCGCCATTAGTGGAGACCTCTGATAGTAGGATACCTCTCTATTCAGGACACCAAACCTCTATCCCAAATTGGTCAGCCCTATGCATTTTCATACAACTCTCAATTAAGGGCGACATGTCGCTACTAGGTGCCGGAGAAATCACTGACATTCCATTCTATCATAAAGGAATCAAACACAAAGGTTCAACTTACAAGTTTAACAATTTATAAATCTGGACAGTATCCCTTTAAACCTCAACAGATTTGCATTCTGACTCTTCCATATGATAGGAGAGACCCTTCTGCATGTTTAGTGCAAATTTTGTGAAATTCACACTATCATCTTATGAAACAAAAGGACTGAATTAATGAGAACCCCACGAACGATGAGAGCGCAGGGTCATCTGTGTCTACATTTGAATAGGCTAACGTACATTTCCACATGGAAAACTAATTGTGCTGAAAATAGCTCTGTTACCCTCAGAAATGGAATTCAAAGCATCAAGTTGACAGATTCATGTACCCACTACCATAATGAAATGGCCAGGGCCATTGTGCTCACCTCTGTGACAGAGTATGAAGTGTGAGTAGCCTGGTGATACACTGAATGGTGAAGGATTAGTGCAGAAACATCGTAACATTTACTACCGATGAGATATGGCCAAAGTCAATTTTTCAAGATGGCCGCCTGGCAGCCATGTTGAAGTCCAATGGAACCGAAATTTGGCATATAAGTAGACGGTACCAAGACACATATTTAGGCACGGTTAAAGCATCCTAGCTCCCACTATTTATGAGGTGTGGGTCGAAGTCCATTTTACAAGATGGCTCCGCGGCGGCCATATTTGATGTCGAATCTGACTGAAATTTACCATATATTTATATGGTACCTAGATACATATTTTGACAACGTTAAAACATCCTACCTACTCCTATTTATAAAATGTGGGTCAAAGTCCATTTTTCAAGATGGCTTCCTGGCGGCCATATTTGAAGTCCGATCGGGTTGAAATTTGGTGTATTCGTGCAGGGTACCTAGATATATCTTCACACCAAATCACAACACTGTATGTCAAATAACAATGAAATGTGCCACCAAACAGTGAATTTTGAACTTTGACCTCTGTGACCTTGAAAAGTAGGTCAAATCAAAAACCCGGGATTTATGTGATGAAGTCTCATCAGAGGAACCCACCATAAAAGTTTCGTGGTTCTAGCTAACCGCGTTCAGGAGATACGGCCGAAAGAAGGTTTTCACAAAGCGCCCCCTACAGGCCAGAGTGTACAAGTAGCAGCGCTAAGTTTCGGTCCAGAGATAGTTTTTACCATAGGGTACCTGTACACCAAATTTCAAGTTTGTAACCCAAGCGGTTTAGAAACGTGCCACCCCTGTTAACGACGACG
>NMRB01000834.1:35082-48672 GCA_002633025.1 Notospermus geniculatus | reverse complement strand
TGTCGCCTGTAGAGCTAGTACTCGTAAGGCTCCAGTCCCAATGTTCTTGTACAGCTAGTACTCATAAGGCTCCAGTCCCAATGTTGCCTGTAGAGCTAGTACTCATAAGGCTCCAGTCCCAATGTTGTCTATAGAGCTAGTACTCGTAAGGCTCCTCAGGCCCAATGTTGCCTGTAGAGCTAGTACTCGTAAGGCTCCTCAGGCCCAATGTTGCCTGTAGAGCTAGTACTCGTAAGGCTCCAGCCCCAATGTTGTCTATAGACTGAGCCAGTACTTATAAGTCTCCTCAGACCCAATGTTGTCTGTAGAGTTAGTACTCGTAAGGCTCCTCAGGCCCAATGCTGCCTGTAGAGCTAGTACTCGTAAGGTTCCAGCCCCAATGTTGTCTATAGAGCTAGTACTTATAAGTCTCCTCAGACCCAATGTTGTCTATAGAGTTAGTACTCGTAATGCCATTTGGTGCTCAGGTTTCGATTCATTTTTTTTCATTTCACTGGCCAATTCACTGAAGACGAGCCTTGCCTCCACCGGTCCTCGTCGCCGACATGTGTTAAAGCTTACCGTACGATATGGAATCACGGTATGGAATCACGATAGGATTTCACATCAGAATCCTGTCCCATGTGACGGACTGAAGAGCCGGGAATGAAATCCCATACGGCCAAGGCTGGATTCGAACCTGGGACTTGGCGTTTGCTAAACTGTGGACTTGATAACCACCAGGCTATCAGGCTCCTCAGGCCCAACGTTGTCTATAGAGCTAGTACTCGTAAGTCTCCTCAGGCCATGTTGCCTGTAGAGCTAGTACTCGTAAGGCTCCTCAGTCCAATGTTGTCTATAGAGCTAGTACTCGTACGGCTCCTCAGACCCAATGTTGTCTGTAGAGCGAGTACTCGTAATGCCATTTGGTGCTCAGGTTTCGATTCATTTTTTTTCATTTTGCTGGAGAAATCACTGAAGACGAGCCTTGCACTGGTCCTCGTCGCCGACATGTGTTAAAGCTTACCGTACGATATGGAATCACGGTAGGATTTCACATCAGAATCCTGCTCTCTGCCTCTGTCAATACTGTCACTCTGGTGATGGCAGGTTTTACCCCTCAACACCAACACTTTCCAGGCTTTGTTTTCCTTCGTCAAACAATGGACGTAAATTCTTTGATAAAGGAGAAGATCAGATCCAAAGTTGACGTCTGGAGTTGGCAGTTTTCATTTAAAATAAGCCGAGCGTAAAACCTTGGTCAGTCATCGGTGAGACCTGCACCTGTTCAATCTCAAGAGGTCGCCACCATCACAGGGTTATATCTAGGCCATTTTAGAGTGGCGCTGTGCCGTGCCGCTAAAACGGGGCGCCACTGTGCCCTTTCTTAATCCCTGTGGGCGCTGTGCCCCTAAAAAACTAAAAAAGATTTTTTTAGATTTTATTACTCCCCAGATCCTCTGCCATAGTGCCTTTTGGTCATATCACCTTAGCAACTGGCTTAAATTGGCTGTTGACTGGAGTTATAGAGACCTTTTTAAAGCGAATTGATAGCGACTAGCGGTCAGAGGGTCCCGGGTTCGAATCCCACTGGGCGTGAGACTTTGGGCAAGTCTCTTTGCCTCACTGGCCTCTCTCCACCCAGATGTATAAATGGGTACCGGTCGGAAATGCTAGATTGTAGCGCTGAATGAGCAGCTCAGGATAGACTGGGGTTAAAGTGTGAAGTCGGATGAGAACCTTTACCGTAGTTGATCAGACTATAAACCCAAACTTTAACCTTTTTTTTCTTTTTATTTGCACTGTACAAACGTAGTACCGATCTAGGCATTTCCAGAGTGGCAATGTTGAACTCTGGGTACGAGATTGGCACCTGTTACCCTCTAATTATCAAACAAAAGATTAGGAACCTTGACGTAAAGATTTTAATTAAGGTTCTTTGATCAAAGAATATACCTTGATTATTGAAACTGATCGATGCTGAGGTCACATGACCACCTCCGGTCGCACTTGTGATGCCCACTTTCGCCGATATGACAATGGACGCCGTAAAATGACACTGCCACCTTCCCACACCTTGTAATTATTGTGTGTCAGTCTTGAGCAGGTCAATACAAATAAATGACGTTCATTATCAACTCTATTCAGGGTTTCACTATTGTTTTTGTGTTTTTGGTCGTGTGAGACTAATTGAAAATTGCATGCTGATTACAAATTACGAACAACTTGGAGAGTGTCTGGGCTATATTTTTACTTAGGGAGTGTGTAGTCTTCAATTTTGTCTAAGAATACCTGGCCTAATTGATCAGGTGGAGGAATGAGTGACAAATTTGTTCAGCTCATGATGCTGCTGAATAGTACGTAAAAGGGAAAAAAACTCGCGTCATCCCAGCTGATGACACGCATATCCTAAAGTTAAGGAGTGACTTCATAAAGTTTTATAAATTTATTCAACAAACACGCAACGCTTCACTTTTTCTTAATTGACAAAAACGTGTCAAACAAATCATTAATTTTTTAGAAAAATTGGTGAAAAACCCTTCGCACAATTAGCCTAATTGTCAGTGGAATGTCTTAAAAATACGACGTTTTTTACGCAGTTCATTCCCTCATTATCCTCCGACGGAAATGTTCGCAACACATCTTAACAAGTGACGGTTTTGTTTCTTAAAGAATGTGTATAACCTTCTTCATCACCTTGCACGACTGTCATTTTTTACCCGACAAATCAACGCCCATTGGAACAAAATGGCATTTAAAATTTCGTAAAGAATGCCCGCTGAAAAATCATATGACAAAGTCTCGCTAGAAAAAATCTGGTGTCTTAATTGAGTTTCTCAAGACGGGAGAACAGCGATGAGCCTTCGGGGTTTAAAAAACAACATGACGTAATCGAATTGTTCTGAAATAGATAAGCATATACTAAAGTAAAACAGGCCAAAATTGAAAAAGAGGTGCCATTTTTTATGCTCCGCTCTGAAACCAAACAACGTATGACAGACATCTATTTAGGACGTTACTCGTAATCTAATTGTTTTTTTTAATAACGGTTTATCAACCACAACAGGCGCAAGTTGCGAATCTCTCCGTGATCCACCATTTAGCGTTTTTCTCCAAAAACGTGCCTATCACGCTAAAAAAATTCTCGACGGTAAATGGATTTTCAAAATAATACCTCGGCGAAATGGAAAGCCACGGGCAACCCTGACGGGCGTAAAATTGTAAACTTATCACAACACAATCACATGACACCGATAATTACATGATTCACATTCTGCGAGATTTTTGCAAGGACGACGGCGACGATATTACCACAACCAATCATAATGAAGACACGCAGTGCGCTGCCGTGTTGAGAGCGTCCATTGTTAGTGTATTGTCGCGCAGTCGCTAAAGTCAATAGCGGCAAGAAATAGCACTTATTACTAAGATTATTAACTATGTTGGAAGGGTTTATTATCTCATGGTACATCTATTTAACTCTGGCATTGTAATGGGAAAAGTAATTATTGGCTTCTTTCTCAAACATGTACAGGAATGTGCACTATCAAATATCAGTGCATTAACCCTTGATGGGCTGTCAGTATTAAGAAAATTGTCCCTTTTCTCTAAAACATATCACATCCAAAATTGAAAGCCTCATGCCCGGTTGTTCAGGTCTGGCTAACCTGAGCCTAGCTTATTCCTCAAACTCGAGTTCACGTAAGTCGCGCTTATGTCTGGTCATAAGAACAGCTTAATCAATTCCGAGTTCATTGCACAACCTGAATTAAACTTGGGATTACCGAAGCTTGGCTTATTACCCTCCTTCCCAATGCTTTCCTATACAATTTGCTCGATGATGTCTGCCCGGTTGCTCAGGTGTGACTTACGTGAGCTGAACCAATGCTTCTGCCATCTACAAAGTCGGGGCATACAGTGAATAGGCCTACCATTGTAAGTCGTGCTTATAACCACCCCACTGCCAGGTTTATTATAAGAAAGGCTTAAGCTTGGCTTGTCTTTGAAGCCTAACCTGCGCAACGCGCTGTGAAATATAAGTCTGGCTTAAGCCACGCTTATGTCGGGATCGACCCAACTCTGGCTTAAGCCAAGGCTGAACAACCGGGCATTAGGCTAATTGATGTTTTTGAGCACCTTCTGATCTTTCTGACGAGTAGGCCTAACGGGTGGTGGTGAAAGTGGACATTATTTGTATTTGATTTTTCCATCAGGGCGGAAGCCATAGCATTCTTGGCCCTGGTGAGTATGGAAGAGGCCATCTCAAGCTACTCATGGTCCTCACTTGGATGGGGTCTTTTACTTGCCCTTGCAAAGAAACAAGGTACAAGGCACCATGGCTCACTGTCCCATTTCGACGGGCGTGAAGAGCCGGGAATGAAATCCCCCATATGGCCCGGGCTGGATTCGAACCCGGGACCTGCCGCTTGCTGAGCGGACGTGATAACCACTCAGATATCAGGGCTCCTCAAAGTGGACATTGTTACTGGATGCTTCAGTTTCCTCCTACATAAAACGTTTGTGCTCAAACTCTCTTCGGACTGAAAAGGGAACACACGAAAGTGCTTCGAGGGCAGCCAAACTTTTGATATTTTCAGCTCCTCATTGGAAAGCTCTCGAGGAACACCAACCACCAGTGGTATAAATCAACATCTCGATGCCAGCAAACCATCTGAGACAACTCCCCTTTAAGTGATACGCTATAATTGTTCATATCGATGTGATAACGATTTTGACCCCAGGAGGTCTTGGAACAATAAGACAAAGCCAGTCTTTTGTTGGGCTCGGACGAATCAATAGAACAGCACAACATCATTAAAACAGGCTGAATGAAAACAATAGCTACACACCTCGCCAATTAGTTTGGTCACGAGTTAGATCCAGAGTGATTATTACACATCATTCTGTAACCACGCTACCAAAGATGGCAGCATACATACAAACTCATGCGAGATTGTGTTTGTGTGAGCCACGTCGTGGACGTACAACTCAGAAGGCCTTTTTACACGGTGCGGGTGCATTCCGGATCGAGACTGCATCAAGGAGGGTTCGGTTATTTTTCCCCGTGTAAAAGCGAAACAACTGACCTCCACCTTCCTCGGGCCAGTTCTGTTCGCCGTGTGAGTCTCGGCATGGTGGAGGTAGGTGCAGGCCGGTTATTCTCTCGTGTAAGAGTGAACCGACCTCCACTGGCCTTGGGTAGGATCATAAAGGAATCAACCATAAAGGTTCAACTGACAAATTTAGCATTTTATAAATGTGGACAATATCCCTTTAAAACGCAACAGAATTGCATTCTGACATTTCCATATGATAGGCAAGACCCTTCTGCATGTTTACTGCAAATTTTGTTGACTTCCGACTAGTTGATCATATGATTCAAAAGGACTGAATTAATGAGAACCCCACGAACGATGTGTGTTCAGGGTCATCGGTGTACATTTGAATAGGCTGACGTACATTTGTACATGGAACACTAATTGTGCTGAAAATACCTCAGTTATCGTCAGAAATGGAATTCAAAGCATCATGTTGGCAGGTTCATGTACCTCTTTACCACAAAAAAAGTTGAAGCTCGTGCCTATTACGTAAAGCCAAAATTCAGGCAATGAGAGACATCTGGTGGCAACACAGGAAGTGTATCCCTCAGTAAGCTCATCGTTCGCAGTTAAACCTTTATGGTTGATTCCTTTATGGTAGGATTGAGCACACTACCTGAGTGATGTCACTCACGTATTTGCTGCAAGTTACCTGTGAAGAAATCACATGCGAGATTTCTCAAGCACTCATGCTGTTAGAAGCATAGTTCATCGATTTTTAGTGAAATTTCCAGGATATTTTGTACTTACGATAACTGTAAATAATGTCGAAACGTTGATGCACGCCATCTAGTGGCATGCATTTGAAGAACCTACCTCAAACCGACCCCCGATATGCCTGCAGCTACTCAAATTATCAGGCCTAAGTTTTCAATAACACTGTCCCACTTGTAGTAGAACAGTTGTCCATTAGCTGAGATCTACAATGCAGGAGGAAACAGGAGTCTCCAGACGAGGAGAAAATGTGTCACAAAGACTGAACAACACTAACAGGAAAGACACGGCTTTAATTTCTTCATTCTTGACACACCGTGGCAAAGTTCTGAATGTGAGGAGTAAAAACACCAAAGCTAGAATTTAATGTTTCTGCAAAAACAAAACCGGATTGTATGAAAGAAAATGCCGGTTGTCACCTTCAATTGAAATCTAATTCTACCAAATACAGGCTCAATGGAATGCATTTCATTTCAACTAGAGTAGGAGTTGATGTGTATGTTTGCTTGATGATGTACAGAGAATTGTATCAACTGAAGAAATCAAAACTTTCACAAGTCAATAGTCACCGAATCTGTTTATCTGAGTTTTTTCACATGAATTTTCAAAACTGAAAGTTTCCTCTTTTACGATGGGTGAGGTCAGTTTTTTACACAAGATCTGATTTTGTTCTCGCGGAACTTTGTAAATTGCTTGAAAAAAAGAAGTTGGTTTGCCAACTTTATGACTTGTTTCAATGGCCCCGTTTACACTGGTCACGTAAAAACCGATCCGTGCTCGGACCAGTCCCGGCCCACTTGGTCATCTGGCGATCTGCAGGGGCGGATCCAGAATCATGGGTAATAGGGGGCACAGCCAGCGCACATCGTGGAAAACCTCGGTCAAATTTTAACATCTTTTCAAAATTTCCTGGTCAATTTTAAAGATTTTCCACAAAATAGAGGGGGCACTGCCGGGTGTGCCCCCTGGATCTGCCCCGTTTACATTAGTACAATGGAACCGAGCCAAGTTGGCGGAGAGTCTATCTGTGCCAAAAGCTCTCCAGTCAGTTCAGTCGATCGGAGGCACAAAAATCAAACGACAACAACAACAAAATGGATGCCGCCATGCAAAATCACTCAGAAATTCCCGCATTCATTTATAATTCGCGCATGTGCAGAACACAATTTAGCAACCGTGCCGAGATCGGTTACTGTTTACACAGCAGTGTTATCAAACCCATCCGTGCTCGGATTGGTCTGAGACCACCTCCAACTGGTTGTCTTGGCACAGTTTGGTTTGGAACCGTTCCTGGCACACTTGTCCCGTTTACACAGCAGTGTTATCGAACCGATCCATGCTCGGACCGGTTCGAAACCACCTCCAACTGGTTGTCTTGGCACGGTTCGGTTTGGAACCGTTCCTGACACACTTGTCCCGTTTACACTTGCTATTTTTAGGTGATCCGTGCTCGGACCGGTCTGAGCCCAGCCTGAGCACGGTTATTTTTCCTCAGTGTAAACTGGGCTTATGACTTGTTTCAATGTTGGCTGTTTTTTACAGGTCCAGCTCAAACTGTCCGGTCATCGCTCACAACAAGCATGTCCATTACAAGACAACCGACAGGATGACATCAACATGTATGTGAAACCAATTATAATGCCCCAATCACACTGAGCTCGTTCTCCGTACGTTCTTGAAAATGTTGCCGAACGGCCTCAAACTGTGTGCAAACGGAGTGGACGTAGTGGCAACCTTTTACAGTCCTTTTACGAACTTCATGGATGGGAAGGGTGCTCCACAACATCGAGGCATTATTTGGCCAAGGGTTACACGTTCTAGTACGTTTTACAACTTTTTTAGGACGGGGCAGGACATTTTGAGAACTATACTTCAGTGTGACAGGCCATTAAAGGAGTGAGTTGTATACACGTCGCATTGTATTAGGGGCGTCAACTATAAAATTCTGCTTCTTGGTCGTGCGTCAGATGATGGATTCATGCGTATTTGACCCGGGAGCTCGGGTTACCGAAAACTCTGTTGAATGTTGGTTGTTTTTTACCATCTTCGATAATCAAAGGCCGATCTGCTCTCCACTGCGTTACATCGCACATCACCCTTCGAGAAATAGACCAGTCGGCGGCGTATCTTGGCACCATGCCAACTTTACCGGTCGACCAATCATATGACACTTTATATCGGGTCTTCGGCTACAACTCTTTGTACCACGATTCAAATTTTACAACACCGATTCTGATTGGCCTCTTCTTCTCGAGGCGGCAGATACGCCGTGGACCGGTCACTTTCTCGAAGGGTGATGTGCGGTGTAACGTAGTGGTGAGCAGATCGGCCTTCGATCATCGAAGATGTTACAGGCCCAGCTCAAACTGTCCACCATCGCTCACAACTACCATGTCCATTACAAGACGATGGACCGACAGGACGACATCAACATGTATGTGAAACCAATTAGTCTTAACGCGGAAGAATGATCCTCTAATATCCCCGGGATTGAGGAAAACACTGTGGATTGCTTCAATAACCAACAACTGTCTCAAACGCCACAACACGATAGACGTCTGCCAATAAAACCAATCGCAACATCCGCGAAAGACGTTCTCAATACTTGAAAACAACAAAAAGCAATTCTCTGACGATCCGGCGGAGATTTTCCGTAAGCTCTTCGGCTTTTGAAGTGTCAGAAATACAGTCACGGCCTCCCACAAATGCCCACTGAGTATGTTCTCGATGTCACTTCATAATCTTCTCCATAATGCATTGTCATTTTGTTGAAGATCGTTGATGGAACATGATGCATTATGGGACGGGACAGTTGCCGCGTTTGTATCGCCGTGATACCCGATAAAATCCCGCAGGAGATAAAGTTTTTATAAGAAAGCGGAGAAAGGAACTCGTTGTTGGCGAATGGATGAAGACTTTAAGCACATTTGGGAAAAACTTGTGGATGAATAATCTTAATGTTTGTAATACGAGGATGGAGACATTTAATGACTGGGTTTACACAGTTAAACAATGGACTAGGCCATTATCTTGTTTACATAATCAACTACAGGGTTGCCCAGAAAAAGGGTCCAAGCAATACTTTGAGGAGCCTGATAGCCTTGAGGAGCCTGAGAGCGTAGTATAGTTACTGTAAAGCTAGATAATTTCGCAGCTGGAAATTTTCGCGAATCAAGAATTACAGACATATTTGCGGCAGGATATTTTCGCGAGTCCCTGCCATTTTTTCAGTTTTTTTTTCACAGACCATACATGTATTTTTATTCGCGACAGGAAATTTTCGCAACTCGTACACTCGCGCGAAATTGGCGAAAATTTCCTGCATGCAAAATTTTCCTGCTTTACAGTATCACATCCGCTTAGAAAGCGGCAGGTCCCGGGTTCGAATCCAGCCCAGGCCATAGCCCAGCCCGGCTCTTCAGTCCGTCACATGAGACAGTAAGCCGTGGTGCCTTGTACCTTGTGTCATTGCAAGGGCAAGTAAAAGACCCCATCCAAGTGAGGAACATGAGTAGCTTGAGATGGCCTCCTCCGGGAATGAAATCCCATATGGCCCGGGCTGGATTCGAACTCGGGACCTGCCGCTTGCTGAGCGGACGTGATAACCACTCGGATATCAGGCCTCCTCCAAGGGGATGAAAATATGTCCGGGAACGATTCGATATCCTCAAACCATGTCCTATAGAAGGTCCTGACCTCCCCACATTCTAAAAAGTTTAATTTCCCACCTATTTCAGTCCTTGATTCGGGGACATTTTTATCCGACATCCTGTAGACCAGGGGCAGATCCACAATTTCAGAAAAGAGGCGGCGCACTGTGCTAGAAACATTGAAATCTGCGATAAATTTCAATGATTTGCTCCAAATTTCAGAATTTCACGGTCAATTTTACAGATTTGGTGGCAGAAAGGGGGGCACATGCTGGGTGCACCCCCCCCCCCCCCCCCGATCTGCGCCTAAGCTACTGGGACAACATGAAAAACTTTTGCATCTCTAACTTGATGACATAGCCATTACAGAGGAATTCAACCCCTGAAACCCTTTTCCAAAATCTCCCTCCTTGACCTCCCACCTTGTCCCTTACCTGGCAAGCACATGTTATCTCCAGCGTCTTCTCCGAGGGCGAGGGTTTCACCTCGACCTCGAGAGCGAACCATACACGATACGATTCATCCGGTTTGTCTTCATCGAGCTCAGGGATCTCGTCACCATCGCTGTCAACGTCACTGAAATCAGGCAGAGTTTATTTAGAGCCGGTAACTAACAAATCTGTACCGGTAACTAACAAATCTTTCTCACTATCTACGAAGATAAGGGGCCATCTCAAAATTGTTTTGATGTCAAAAAAGACGAAGTGACTTTGTCTGGGGGGAGGGGGTTCTCGAGTTCATCTTTTTTGAAAAAATTGGCATCACTCTTTTTTTACAGAAGAATGACTTTTTCATATGAAGTCTTCAGAAAGGAACAAGGTTTACTGGTGTCCTCACATGTTTTTCTTTAGGCCCTATCATCTTTCCATGCCTACCGTCCCTACATGGATAAAGCCAATGTCAAGTGCCACTTCATCTTTTCAAGGGGGAGGGGTCAGGGAAAAGATGAAGTCACTTCGTCTTTTTTCAATTTTGGCATCAATGTAATTTTGAGACGGCCCCTAACATCAACTTACACGACAGGATTCTTGCCCGAGATGAAGCTGATGATTCCCTTGTAGACACCCCGGCGGCGAGGGGCGATCGTCATCGTGTAGAATGCGCTCTGTCCAGGCCAGACTGTTACGTGGTCGTCTCCACTAACGAAATCCAAATCAGACTCAACCTAGAAAGAATTGTGCAGAAAAAGATGTTAGTTCATCCTGGAATTTTATCATCTACGAGAGGCAATGTCAGGAAAAGATTCTCTCAAATGGTTAAGATATAACATTCTTTCCTTAAGGTCGCGTTCGGAAAGCTTCCCCGAGGAAGCTCGGGGAAGCGCGAGACCGTTCAGAAAGGTATTTGGCAAGTAGCCAAGGCTTCCTCGAGCCTGGCCGAAGTGAGCGACTCGCTGAGTCGCTCACTTGGGGGAAACTCCCGGCATGCAATTCGTTTTCTTTCCAGACCAGCATGCTGATTGGCTATACGTGAATATTTCACGATTGCAACGGCAGAGTAGTACCTTTCCCCGAGGAAGCGCAAATATCGTTCGGAAATTCACCTTCACTGGGCATGCTCACAATCCCCGAGAGAAGTGCCAGAAACTTCCTCGGGGAAGCTTTCCGAACACGCTATACATAAGGGGAGACTCCCCCTATAGGAGAAGAGAGGGACTCACCCTGTAGTGGACTTTCTTCTTTGTCACATTTGGTACATTCAATCTCTGGCTGAGCCTGCAGGAGATGAAACACGAGAACGGTGGAAGATTCTGACAACTTGCACTCAGACAAAACTAAGACAGCATTTACAAAACCCTTGAGACTCACGTCATAGACAGGCTGTAGCATTGGGTTCAAGGTCTTCAAGCAACATAAATCAGATCTAATCTCATCTACACTCAGGCGCGGATCCAGAGGGGGTTTTGGGGGTCGTGACCCCCCTTGCTCTTCACCACCAATTGTTTTTTTCCTCAATAATTTGCGACAATAAGCAAAAAAACGCAAGAATAAAGCTTCTGTTTTGATACTGAGATGCCAGGAAGTGTCTACGGCCCTCTAGATTTCAAAATCTTCTGGGGAGCCCCCCAGACCCCCGTCGGTGTGGGAATCTTCGGCGCCTGCCTGCAACGACTGCCCTTGGCGGCCCTGACCCCCCTCTGCCAAAAATCCTCGATCCGTGCCTGTTCACTGTATGGTGAAAGTACAATAAAGATTTGCTTACTTTTCCTTTGCGACACACTCAAGTCTTATCGTATCCAGTGCCAGTGGTTTCTTTGCTTTACCAACGAGGTCAAAGTTATGCTGGGTGCCGTCGGCAACGTTGATCAGGTCAAGTTTACCCTGGAATACAAAGAATGCCATTTGGAATGAGATGATGTTGATGTGGTATCGAACATTCTTTTTTTGTAATTTATATTTTATTTTATATTTATATTTTATTTTTAATTTATATTTATATTTTATCGAAGATTCTGCACGAGTCTGGCTGTAAATGATATTTACGCAGTTAACTGTGTAATCAATTTTTGTTAAAATTTTTCTTAGAAAAATTTTTCCAAAAGAAAAGCATTTGACACATAATGTTCCAGACGTAATTATAACGTCCTACGCACTGTGAAGCGCCATTTCCTTGCAAGGCGTACTATTACGCCTTATGCAAGCTGAGATCCTCGGGGGGTTTTCGGGGGTTCCCTGGATTTCGTAATGACGTAATAGTACGCCGTACCCACTTAATGGGTTAAAGGAGCACGGTATGGCCACTTTTTCTCGACAGCCGGCGCCACCGCGCCACTCGCCAACCCGCGGGTCTAACTTCGTGTTGGCGAATGACCCGATTTACTGCGTACATTTTGTAATGCATTTTTGTAGTTTGTCTTACTGCCGCTAGGTGGCTCCCTCTACGTCGGCAGTCAAATAACGCATTTGAGATCCAATACCGTGCTCCTTTAAGTCAAAGAAGCTAAAAGATCTGTCATTCTTGAGGTGATGGCATAGGCAGAACTCTCCGTGGGAGACAACCCCACTGGGCCTAGGGGGGTCAAATCTTACCTCGGTATCCTTCTCATAGAGAGGTTTGAACATGAGGGGGTAGTTGGTTGTCTGATAAGCCTTGGCCAGGAGGGTAGGAGGGCCGTAGAAGCCGTCACCATTGATCTCAGCTTCTAGCGGCCAATCGTGATTGGTGGGGTTGATCTGAAACAGCGAACGTGGTAATGGAAGCGAGGCATGCTGGGATGTGAGGTGGGGACGAACATAACTTTAAAACATGCGATGCAGTGGATGACACTTCGGGCAATGAGCAAGGAGACAAACAGCAGGGATGTGCAACTCCCAAAATGATCAGCCCAAGGCAACTCCACCATGTATCTTAAAAGGGATCACCTCAAAATTGCTTGATGCCCAGAGAGACGAAATTTTTTTGTCTGGGGGGGAGGGGGTCAGCACTTTCCTGACTAAAGTTTCATCTTTTTTAGAACTTTTGGCATCACGTGTAAATTAGAAGAAAGAAACCAGAGAACTTCCAATATAGGAAGATTATCATGTTTTATCTTGTACCCTATTGGTCCTCCATAGAAACACCAAGTAATTCTGAAATAAAAGTGTTGATGCCAGACATATGACTTTTTTCTTCATTTAGAGGGGGAGGGGGTCCAGAGAGAGATGAAAAAATTTCGTCTCTCTGGGCATCAAGCAATTTTGAGATGATCCCTAAACCACTCAAGGTTTCAGGAGTCTGGTTAACTCAAGGATGCATTCTTATCAAAGAGAAAACTTGAGAAAACTCTCAAAAGGAGGAGCACCTTAACAGCAGACTGCGTCCACCATGCACTGTGCAGGGCCGGATCCAGGGTTTAGAAATACGGGGGGCACAACCCTGAGGGCAAGCCCTCAGTTGGCGCGCACCGCAGGTCCGCGCACACCAAGGGGGGTCCGGGGGCCTCCCCCGGGAAAATTTGAAAAATCAAAGCTCTGAGATGCGATTTCCCAGCATCTTAGACATGAAATACTAGATGATTTCCAAAAAATGCAGTAAAAAAATCATTGCCCCTCAAAAAATAGGGGGGGGGGCACATGCCCCATGTGCCCCCCTCTGAATCCGGGCCTGCTGTGGAAAGGCTTACAAATGGAACTCAAGGTATAAAGCATGGAAACCTGTTCGTGGAGACT
>NMRB01000833.1:244296-254589 GCA_002633025.1 Notospermus geniculatus | reverse complement strand
GGGGGGGGGCGGTAGATGTCGGGGGGGGGCAGACATCCTAGGGGTGGAAGTCCTTGAATATTATGGCTTTTAGTAATTTTTCAGCGGAAAACCTTCCAATAATGGACTGAATCACGCAAATGACCAGTGAACGTTCCCCAGGACGGGTAGGGGTGGTGCCGATTCTAGGACATTTTCCCCTAGATTTGTGCCCCCGGACATTTACTCCCACAGGACATCCCCCTGCACATCCCCCATAGGACTTCCGTCTGGGGATAGATGTCCTAGTGGGGCAAAAGTCCTACGGGGGTAAATGTCCAGGGGTAGATGTCCTAGGGGTAGAAGTCCTATGTCGGGAGGGGGCCTGCGGGGTGAGTGTCCGGATACTGGTGATGCCATCCAGGCAGGGAGTAGGCCTAATCCATTACGCAGAGTACTGCCGTAGAAATCCCGAATAGTGAAGAATAGCTAAGCGGTGTTTCAGGAGGAAAACTTCGGAGTGAAAACGACATACATGTAGAGGTCATACAGTGCTAAATGTGGGGGAGGGGGCAAAATCCAGGGTCAAATGTCCGAAGTGAAAGTGTCCTCCTGATACCTTCCCCATGTGACACTGAGTATTTTGCTCTGAGATGCCAGGGAAATGCATCAGATATTGTCAAATGGGTGCGCACCCCTCCGTCGAGCTACACCCCCTTTCTGTCAATCCTGGATCCGGCCCTGGGTTCAGATTCACGGGAATGGTAGGCCTAGTGTGACAACTGATAATGAATGCCGACTAAATACGATACTATTTGTTGAAGCGAAGATGACCCGGATTCATGGTATACTACAGTTGTAAGCTCACATGAGTCCTATCTGTACCGTGTATCTGCTTATCAGCCGCTGTTTATTATAAGTAGGTCATTGGAATTCCCCTTCAGCTTTAAATAAACTTGGGAAGTTCCCATAAAGAAAAATGCCTTAAAACCACACTTTGCAGGCCAAGTTGCACTTATTTTTTGTGCAAAACCACCTATGAGTGATACCCTATCCATTGAACATGACCGTTATGCACTAAATACCACCGGTTTTCAGTGCATAGCAGACAAAGAATCGCACTTTGCCTTTTATAGTATAGATTTATTGTTGAATGAACCCAATGAAGATCGCCCTCAGACTGTAGCGTTCATTAGTAAGAGCTGTAAAATAGGTGCTAATGGTAAATTACGTCTGTTTTACGTGTCGTTGAATACTAAATAACATAAAAGCGAATTTAATTGCTATCAAATTGGGAGCGGACGGATCATCCCTTAATTAATGTCATACAAAGGTTTAGAGCGGGTGTATCGCGTGGTATCCATTTCAAGTGCTACCGTATTAGTACGCACCATGCCCGCTTCATTCTGTCGCGTATGATGCATTTTCTAAAGTGAGGCCCACACGAAGACGGTTTACCCACCGTTGAGTAAAATGTACGAGAAAGTGTATATACACACATGGCCAAAAATAAATGGACAGCAGTTTTTCTAGAATAGGCCTACATGTATCTGCCAACCAATGGGGTAGAGAAATTTGGTCCCAACATATATAGTAGCAAATTGTCCTGGTTATATAGTGGTACATGTATCAGCGTCGAAAAATTCCGCTGAAAGCCGCATTTGACAGAAGGAATTTTGTAAAGGCATGTTTTTTGCTACTTTTTTATTTGCATGATTAATGAAATACTGTATCCGCTGTGTTTAGTGGCCGTGGCCGGGAAGATCGCCGTGCCTAGATTTTCTAACTACACACGTTGCCGGTGTAGCAGTAAAAAGTGTTCCCCTGTAAAAAGTGTCCACTTCTATTCTTGAATGACGGAATAAGCGGCATGCGTATAGAAACCAATTGTCAGAGATTAGAATGTAACAATAGGATCTTTTGTTCCCCGGACAGTTTTTCCTAGGACATTCTTTCCCTAGGACATTCTTTCCCTTCTCACCGGCAAGTTATAAAATGCAATCTAACAAAAGGACCCGTAGTAGTGAACAATACGCAATCCTACAAGGGTCATGTTCGACAACTACCTCGGCATGGAGAATTGAAGAGAAAATAACATACCAAGTTCATTGAAACAAGATTTATTGAAGCTTGACCCTAAAGCATGCGTTAACCCATTCATTGCAAATCATCGTTTTCGAATGGCTAACTCGTTCTCACCTAAAAACTGAGGGCCGTATTCATAAAGGGTGTTTAAGACTTAGGCGCGTGTTACCTCACTAAATGCACACACTTCCACCATGCATTTGACGAAGTTACACGCGTCTAAGTCTTAAACACCCTTTATGAATACGGCCCTGAATGTCGCCATCATCATCCTCAACTTCCAGGACTTCGTCTACATCTTGGGCTAGGGGTTCCTCAGCAGTAAGTCCACTCGTACAATGTACGCGAAGTAATGCCACGCATAGCCAATAAATCCTTAGCACATTCTGGCTGGAGATTCTTGGTGATCTAACATCCTCATCATTAGTTCCGTTAGCAACGGGAGGAGCAAGACAGCTAAGAACATGACGTGCTTATCCATCACTACGAAGGCCAACAATGTAGGCCTTCACCTAAAGTGTAGTTTCGGAGATTCTTCGCGTTTCATTTACGGGAAAAACTGTACATGGGCCGTCTGACCAAAGTGGTTACGTAAAGTTATGCTTCAGCGACATTTGTTACCCATATGCACTCTACTTGGTGGCCGGGAACGTGTATAGTTAGAAAACCTAGCAACGACGATCTTCCCGGCAGGGGCCACTAAACACATCGAACAGTATATTTTCCATACAAAATTCGTTTTTACGTGAGTACTAAAAACTTTTAAACTATTTATCTATCAAGCAAAAAACGTTGTCTGATGCGCTGGCGATCTGCTGCCGATCAATCTGGCGCAAAAAAGTGTGACAAACTCTGACTGGCATTGCCGTCAATCCATTTGCCAGATTACTGTAATGCTGTAGTGAGTACTAATCGGCCGTATGAGGTCGTTGGGGATTGATAACATGCGAACGATAAGTGCAGAGTGGTACATTTGGCTTTCACTAAAAACTCCAAAGGGTGAATAGTACGTTTTAATATGCTTTAATGAGGAACGTTTTAATATGCTTTAATGAGGAGCGTTTTAATATGCTTTAATGAGGAACCCGCACAACTTGTCATCCCGACAGGTCTTCTGTCAGCGCTGTGAGCGGTTGTACCGAAGACGTCAAGAACAGAGTACAGCAACGCAATTTCGCACGAGTTCTGATAAGGTACTGAGGCACCTCAATTGGATGAACCTGAAGGATCGACGTCAGGAAAAACTAAGTTACCTTATCCTACGATCAAGGAACAGGCAACCACCCTCCTTTCCATCATGGACTACCATGGGCCGTATTCTAGAAGCTTCCATAAGTGTAAGGTCGTCCTTAATCTTTTGTATTCTACCCTGCAAACAATAGCTAAAGGTCGACCTTACACTTAAAGGAGCACGGTATTGGATCTCAAATGCGTTATTTGACTGCCGACGTAGAGGGAGCCACCTAGCGGTAGTAATACGTACTACAAAAATGCATTACAAAATGTACGGAGGAAATCGGGTCAAGTCGCCAATACGTCGTTGGTCCCTGGGTTGGAGAGTGGCACAGTGGCGCCGGCTGTCGAGAAAAAGTGGCAATACCGTGCTCCTTTAAGGAAGCTTCTAGAATAGGGCCCAATGTGTCTGTACTACCTCATTCGTACGCACAAACCCATGGAGAACTTCGCCAGGATTTCTGTTTCTCTCGCACCTCGAGTTGCGGTGCACTAATCAGAACACTTGTGAACCAACCTCGCTCCCAGGTTGGCACCAAGCCAGTTACACCGGCCGCTGTATATTTTGTGGTTGGAAAGTATTGGGAACGAGGATGGTCAGCCATTCTATCTATTGCCATTTACACACCACTCTCTTGAACTATGCTTTTGAAAAAAAAATACCGTCAATTTTCTAAACCAGAGAAGGTAGGTGTACAGAAAAACGGACGTGGTATTTAGAAATGTTCCGTTTGTTGCAAATGTTAACGATCTGTGATGAAAGTCGAAAACTAACAGCGGGAGTGAGTCCACGAACAGAACATCCGGTTGGAAACAGCTTCCCACAGCGAAGTTCGTCAAGGGTTTGTGCGAGCGCAGTCGGAGGGCGGAGTGATGTCACAACCCTTGAGTAATCAAGATGCCTCCTTTCATGCTTGAACTCTTCCAACCCTTTCGGAACCTACAAAACAACATCGAGCTACGAAATCAAAGAACATATCGTCTCCACTGCTTTTTCGCAGTCACTTACATATTCACATAATTTCAGTAATATACCTAATCCTGCTTGCCCATGTGAGCATAGGTCACAAACTATACTTCATGTCCTCCTCCAGTGCCCACTTTTACATGACCATGGTGCGAACTTATTTACTAACCTGAGATCGAACCCTTCCGTGACACAAATTCTTGACTCAAGACCTCGACAAACAGAACTCTGTAACATTTTCCTGGCTATCCCACACTACAACACAGCGCAAATGACCTAATTATGACGGAAACCAGCATCTTGCTACTCAATAGTAAGACCTACTTAGACATCACTTAATTTTACTAATGATACACAATCCTTTCAGTATACCCTCCCTGTTCTTCTCCTGCTAGTCTATCTCTAGCTTTATCGCTTTCTGCTCCGTTGAGACCCGGTGTAGTAGATGATATAGTCCCCTGACGGTATAGTCCGGGGACTATAAGTCCCAGTTATTATAGTCCGGGGGGTCATCCAACACTAGGGACCATAGTCCGGCGGACTATCATCACTGGGTATCACAGTCCTGGCACCAGGAATAATTGTCCGGGGTGGAGTATGGTACCTGGGGCGGTTCCCAGTGATGAATGTCCTATAGAGTCTTTGCAATGGGCAGCCATTTGAGGACAGCAATACTAGAAGTTTACTTTTGTTGTTCTTCCAACATGGCTACCAAACGCATTGTTTTCGTCCAACATGGCTGTCCATTTGAAAGCCCCTGCAGGTGAAAGCAGGGAAAAGTGAGTGTGTTAACCCGACAATGAATCAACAAAAAGAAACAGGTTTGAAGATAATGCAGCTATTGGATTTGTTGATGCAAATTACTCGTCGACGTACAGTTTCAATCGACATGCATTGACCCAGGGCTGCTAGATACAAACATGTCCATTTTTCGCTAGTACATGTTCCGTTGTCGGATGTTTTCAATCCTACATGAATATGGATGGGCCTTTTTGAACTTTGACTACTCGGTACCAAAGATCTCCCCTCCAACTGAAATACATGTACACATGTTGATAAATCATGTCTAAATTTCATTGGGGACATTTGAAATCAAAATGCCACATGAACACTAATGTCCATCATCAGATACTACAGAAGTATCATTTGTCGTCATGTGAGAAGAACGATCCGACAGGGTCAATAGTCTGCTGGACTATCACATCTAGGAAAGGAAGTCCGATGGACAAACGTCCCTGGGAATAATGGTCCCCGGACATTCATCCCTAGGAGTAGTTGTCCACGGGACTATAATTTCGTGACAAAATAGTCCGCCGGACTGCAATCACTAGTTCACAGCGTCTGGGGGACCATGTCTCCCGCATCATATAACTGCCACGGACGAATATTTGAAATGATACAAAATTTCCTTATAGTTTCTTGCCGCCGTTCATCTGATGCTCTGTTTCTGGTTATCTGAGCATGCCTCGTACTTTTTCTCGGTAAGGTAAGAATATATGACTTGGATCAACTGTGAGCTTGCGTTTTCTAGCCTGTGAAGTGACTTTGTCAATGGAACACAAGCTCGGTTATGGGGGAAAAATTTTATGTAACACCCTTTGGCCAGCTAGACGTTAAATTGCAAAAAGAAAAAAAAGGATCAGCACGGGGATCGAACTCGGAGCATTCCACGCAGTAGACCTCTGCCGTTCCACTACACCACAAAGGCGGTTGACGGCGGTGTTGGTTTTCAACCACATTTTATACTTGAATGAATTGAATCGCCATACAATAAAAAGAATTCATGACTGAACGGACTTTATTATCAGGGGGACCACGATTACTGTCACTGCTGTGACAGGTGATATAGTCCTATAGGGAATATAGTCCGCTTTCACCTCTTATGAAGGCTAGGAATAGTAGTCCGGTCAGGACATTTATCCCTGGGGACAGGGGTCCGGAGGACCCCTGTCCCTAGTGGACATGGTCCCCGGACCATGGCACCTGGCGGACTATATCGCCTGTCACACCGGTCGCTGCCAGACACGTTTCCAAACATTGTCGATGATTTATTTATTTATTTATTTTTTTCTCTGTTTCTTTTTTTGCAAATGTATTCTCATATCTGTATATCGTATATTACTCATCTCTGTATCAGTCAGCAATCTTTAGTTGCTGCACGTGTACATTTCCATTATCCTTTATTTTCCCTCATGTTTGATTCCTTATTAATCTGTTGTTTCCTCATTGTATATATCTTTTATGCACAAACTGTATATACAGTAAACTCGAGTTTAAACCACCGGTTCATTATGTTCATAAGCACACCCACAATCGAAATGGGAGTGAATAAAACATAACAAATGTTATGCTGAATGGCTGGAATCGGCGGCTCAAGGCGTAGGCTGGGCTGGATTGAAACGCAACTGATTAATTGAAGCCTAAAATCAATTTCCACCCTGTATGAGGTCACAAACAGAATTGGATCAGACAAGGGTCAGTTTCACCCTAGGCCTCATGAACCAACTATTCATTCCAGTGTGGGGTTGTGATTAGAGTAGTGATTCCACCCATTCAGCATAACACTTCCGTTACGTTTTATTGACTCCCATTTCGATTGTGGGGGTGCTTATGAACTTAATGAACCGGTGGTTTAAACTCGAGTTTACTGTATTTCTGTCCATCACAGCTATTTCTGTTTGTCCTAAGTTGGGCCAGTAATGCCTCGGTGTTGGCCCTCTTGTACTTGTACTTCTATCTTTATGCCCGTTGTACACGGTAGGATTTTTTTGTACTAAAAATTATAAATGAGGCTCATGAAGGGTGATTTCGGTCATAGGCTACTGACTGCCTTGCTGAAAGGCATGGTGAACACCCATTTGAGCCCCATTTATAATTTTTAGTACAAGAAAATCCTACCGTGTACAACGGGCATAAGTTTTACAATAAATTTATCATATACCCTAGTACAGTGTGTTCCGCGGTACCGCCTGGTACTGCAGCATTTTTCGTCAAAAACACCCCACAAAAACTAACAAAATCGATGTGGACGAATGCTGGCCGTCCTAAAATCACATTTCGTGTTCAAAAATACAAGAACTGTTCGACTGATATGTTACAAATTGCCTGAAATCGAAGGGTGATGTACGCTCCGACCACCGTCACGATCCGGGGTGCGATACGCGTTCCGTATCATCCCAGTGGAATGATACGCCCTCTGGTAACCAATAAGCTTTGATTTAAGGAGCTTTGCGAGGCCTTTTGGCACACTTCCTGGAAAAACTCGGCCGTCTCACTCCGCTGGGCTCACTCCATCAACATTCGCGGATTAATACAAAAACAACAGTGCTCTGACATGGCGGACATGCATGGTGGTGATACGGGTGACATCGGTGGGGAGTTTTTGTTATTTTTTGCATTTTTTTGTGGTATATGATAAATATAAAACCACACTCGTGAGATTTCCGAGGAAGCACAACACTTTTGCTTTCGGTCTCGGGGGTTCCTGGCAAAGGCTCACCACTCTGCTACTTCGGAAATCCCACTCGTGTGGTTTTATGATTGCATATACTACTACAACAACAACGCAATTTCGTCGCGTTACGACGTCCTTGATGCAGTCTTTACACGGAGTACTAGTCACTGACGCAATGCAATAGGGACGGAGACGTCCAAAAAAGATACTATAGTGCGTGACCATAAATTATCGCTGGACACGTCATTTCCACGAAACGTGCATTATACACGAAGGATTTTCCTTTTTTGTGCTGTCGATGCCAAAAGCTACGTGTCAAAACATCTCGGCAATTTATTTCACTAAGAAATATATATTTAGGGTATCGCAGGTGAGAAAGTGCAATTTTAACAGGGGAAACTCGGATTATCGATCGTTGGCCATGTCGGCCAAATGGAAGTCAACATGGCGGATGTATCCTTGGCGACGGAAAGTATATCGGAAATCGGCAATGTCGCTCGACAAACACAAGCCCCCAAAATATGTTCCTTCTGTGGTGGGAAAGGGTTTTAGGCGGTTATAATGCTCACATGTTTATTTTTATAAAATCATCTTCCAAATGTCGGCTGACGGTGTCAGCTCATGGCGGCCTGGGTCAATTGTGTAAGCATTGAAATCGCGTTCGCATTTTTCGGCGGTTGCGTTTACGCATTGTACTCATTACTTGATTATTTATTTTGTGATATGACGAAATATTTATTCAGGATTATAGACATGTATGGAATGTTGTCAGTCAAATGACAAAGGAAGAGGAAATCACTTGATTTCACAACAAGGCCCTCTAAAATTTCGGCCAAACATGTCAACTTCGGCGATAACTTTACGTCATGGACTGTACCGGTCGCAGCGCCTCACAGTAGCGGTATTTCTGCGGGTTCCGGGAACCATAGGGCTTATTGGAAAAAGCATCCTCCCACAGCAGGACTTTGGTCTCGTTCCTTTTCATACACTCGCACACAAAGCCCTGCTGAAATTGGACCTCCAAGCCAAGCTTGAGGCGGTCAGAAAACCATTGCCCAATCAGAATGCAGCATTTCTAGGGTGTGAATGCGAAATAATTAAGACTTATATACACAGGGAAATTGAAGTACATCTGGCGGACGTATGGCGTATATATATATAATGTGTCAAGATGGCGGACATGGCGGCAGTGTTTGAATTTTGGTGCCAGCAATTTTTGGGATAAAAGCTACTATAAGGACTTCTTTTTGTGAAAATTCTTGAATTGTGCTACATATAAGGTTGAGTAGAACATTTCTAGAAATCGAAACAGGTTTCATTCCTGTTTATATGATTAAAAAACTCTTAAGAAGCCAGTTTGACGCCTAGTGTAGGGACAAACATGTACAGGAGCCTGTGCATGTAGTACATGGGATATGTACATATAGATTTGTACGCATAATCGAAGATTACGATCAGAAAGTCGTCACGGTTGATCAGGCTCTTGGTATGTCCAACAACGAGAACGGTCTCGCCACACCAAGGAGCATTGGTACTAAATGCAAAGGTGATCAACGTTCACCGCAAGACTCTATTAGCCCAGGTCATAAAGCAACTCGACAAGAGAATTATCGAGGCGAGGGCCAGGAGTTAAATCAGGTCACGAGTGTTGACGAGGAATACGAGAATGAGGGGAGCTTGAGTCAAGGGACCGGTACCACTGATGAAAGTCCGACAGATAAAAAAGCGCAGATAAACGACCCATTGCTAGCGTACGTTGTCTTCGCGATGCAGGCTGGTACGATAGAAAATATGCGGAGAGCGGTTATGGGTTTCGTTACCGATGGGCAAATAATGACAGCCAAAAGTGTGTTGTGGAACAATGTGTCAGATAAAATCATTGGTAAAAAGATTGCTCGTAGGTCATCAGACGGCAGAACTGAGGGCGAAGCTAACCTGAAAGATGTCATCCTTGCCTTGCAGAAACTAGACAGAGCAAGCAAAATGCCTGACATTGTTATTTCAGCAGTTGATCTAGGCAAAATACCGAGATCTCTGCCTGAAGAACTCAACTCTATAACTATTGTGGATCGTCTAGCGCAATTAGAAGATTCAATGCGTGATGTTCAAAATATGGTGGCAAAAAACTTAAATGATATTCGAGCTATGAAACCTGAAAATAAGACCGGGTGTGTGACCAAACCCTATGAGCCTAGCGGCTGGGATGATATGCAGGTTGAGGAATGGGACGATGGGCCCTGGAAAAAGCCGGAAGATGGCAAGTTGAACGTAGCAAAAGCTGAGTCGTACGTTGATGTATTGAAAAGGAGAGTGAATGATGGTAGCACTCGCGGAGGCCTTGGGTCGAGTAGAGGTCGTGGCGGTAGAGGAGGAGTGGCGATAGGCGGTCGTTCAAATCTATCTGCTCCTCAGAATGTGCTTCAATTACGCGGTAGTAATATGTCTTTGGATACGAGTGTTAGTGTGGGTTCCGATGGGTTCAAAGTGGTGAAAAATCGTAGAAAAGAAAAGTCAAGGAGTCGTGTGGTCATTGGCCAAGCATCCAAGGAAAACTGTAGAATAAAAGGGGCCCCTGAACCAGTTCGTGATTTGTTTA
>NMRB01000833.1:231445-242998 GCA_002633025.1 Notospermus geniculatus | reverse complement strand
CTGTCGAAAGTAAGTGTGGAAAAGTTCTATACTGCTTGGAGAAAGTGTGTGCGAAAAGTTGTAAATATTCCGTATAGAACGCACAATGATCTCGTAAACCTTATCGTAGGTGAGGAGAGTATACAGAGTCAAATGGAATGTCGGACTTTGAAGTTCTTTGAATCTTTGAAAAAAAGTGAAAACCAGTACGTTAAACTAAGTGTCAAAGTACTTGAAAACGGTGGCTCCTCTTCGCTGGCCAAAAGCTTGCGACACATCGAAGTTAGAAGGGGCTTTGGAAATGACGTGGATTTACCAACACTGAGAAGGGGTCAACTCATTTCTGATTTTGTACATTTTAGGGACTTCGCTGGTGCTGACTGGCAGGATATATCTGAGATAATTGATTATCTGTGCGTCTATTGATGCTGGTAGTGATAGAGTCATCCTGAGAGTGTCGGGCTTTCTTGGTGCTCGCTACCTTCGTCGTTTGCGGTGACGAGGGGGGCGAGCGGTAGGAATGCCTGATATTCTCAGGATGGATAGAGTTGTGTAACCGTTTAATCTGAGCGTTAACTTGCACTTGCACTCTGCACCCTGCACATCCAAATCTGTATACCTTGAGTATGAATAAACAATCATAATAATAATAATAATATGGCATATACGGCATACGTACCTATTATACCGTATATAAAAGTAGCTATATTCAATTTGTATGTACGTCGTCGTATGTACGCGGGATATGTGGCGTATGGATGTACGTATGCCATACGTACGGCATATACTCGGCGGACATATTTTTCCGTACGTAAGCCATACGTACACCGGACGTCCAGAGGATTATCCATTGTCGTGCGTCTCCCGTACGTACATGTACCAGTGCCATATATCCGCCGCGGCATACGACGTACATACGGCGGATATAAAAATTGCTGTACGTCCGCCGTATGTACGTCATTTTGCCTGTGTACATAATCAAAAATAATAAGAATCTTATTTATATATTCGAAGAACGACTGGGATAATAACCAGTCAATTTTGAAAACGCATATTTATTTGTGATTTGCAGATACAAAACATCTACGATAAAAGAGGGTAAAACCACGAAATTACCAAAACCACAACAATAGAGGGAGTGCAACTGGAGTACGGAACAGCCGCACCAGATTCACTGGATAGCCTATCCTATTTCAGCAGGGGTTTGTGTGAGTGAATGAAGAGGAGCGAGGTAAAAACCCCTGCTGTGGGAGGATGGGAAAAAGCGGAACGGAACGGAACAGGCGGACTCGTTCCGTCGGAGGGAGCGACCAAGAGTGAGGTTCCGCAACGTCTCCGAATTCCGAATTACGAATATTTTTGATTATGACGTCATCATTTTGACGTATGACGTTGCATCACATTCGTGATGTCGTGCAAATTCGTTGCGTCTTGACGAGGATGGCCGCAAATCTTCGTAGGTGGTTTACGAATTCCGAATTGATAATTTTCATTTACAAGAAATGTTTTCTTGGGCTTTTCTGAGCATAGAGGTGACAATTGGATATACCTGGCACACTTTAGCGATGAAATAAATGCTTAAAATGTCAGTGTAAGATAATGGCGTGGTGTTAAAGAGAGGTTGTCACATCGTTCACAAGGCCAAAAGTCGGACCACCGCAGATTTTCGACGAAGAAACGACGTCATGACGTAACGTCACGCAGGCCTGAAATCGTTTCGGGATTCGGAATTCGGAGCTTTGCGGAACCTCCCTATTATCTGCACAATGATGATGACTAGACTGGTTATTGTCTTTGCCGCCCTACCCCCACGGAGTAGGAATTATTTAGCGTCGACACTCTTGACTCTGCGGTCGTTTCAAGCTCGAATCTTGTGCAGAACTTAAAAAAACATTCATAAAGCATGATCATCGATCATGATACTACGATGGCGCCCTATAGCACTAGGCCTATACAGGGTGGTCCAAAAAACGCACAAGCATACTAACTTCCCCTACCCATAGCCCAAAACTACTGATGGCATTGGATGGAAAATCTTTATAGAAGAAAAAGGGTACCCAAGATATCCCGATTCGGTCCAGTGATCGCCCAACATCGAACAAAACCAAACCAATATCGCTTAGTCTGCGATGACTGAGGAGATCGGAGGCGGTCAGATCGCTTGCGATATCACCCTCACCTCGCCTGCTGTGGTGCCTGCTTTACGTGATCGTCGTCCCAATCCTCGTCCGGCTGGCAGAGTGGTATTTTTAATGTTTCAACGAAATTGCGGTGTTGTTTGAACGGTGTTGTTTGAACGCATTGCGTGATTGACCAAAACGCATGTCCCATACTAATAACTGTAATGACAATTCATCGGTCCAAGTGACAATGTTCGTATGCATACGGACCCTGGCCGGACAAGTGGGAGACATGAAAATCGGTTAAACATTACTGGTTGGTCAATTAGTATCATAGTGCAGCCGAATCAGTTAATGTCGTCCTGGGTATAAACTAAATATACCCAGTTTCAATGTCGTCACACAAAACGACATGTATACCATGGGTATAATTCGATCTGCAAAGTATACCCAGGATTGGATACAGCACCTGAAGACGAGACTGTTCTCGCAAATGTCACATGACCACAAGCATGACAAATCGAAAAACATGTTTTCAATTCACGATTTGTCACGAACATGCCGCCCAAAAGCAGGACTGGTACATATATACGACAGAAGTACCAATCGCGCGCGGTCCTGTTGATCACGCGAGATCCGTTCCTAACTTGTACCGAGGCCCAAAATTAGGTTACTGGGTATACTTTTGTAGATCGAACTATACCCAGGGTATAGTTTTGTGGGACGACATTGAACCTGCGTTTATTAACCGATTCGGCAATAGTGCAGTACTAGTTTTCGAAAGAAAAATTGGTTTTACTTGCGTTTACATGTTTATGTAAAGTGACTCGAAATCTCGAATTTTTGACGCAATAAATTTGGCTAACTGCACACTAAATTTGGAAAACATGGCTCGGGGCCCTAGGGAGCCGTCATAAGGAGGTGCCCCGAGAATTATTTTCTCCATTTAGTGCGCAGTTAGTCAGATTTTTTGCGTCAAAAATTCGAGATTTCGAGTCACTTTACACAACCCTCAAGTGGACTGAAGGGCCAATAGAGAAGTTCACAAACATTTACCACTGCATGATCAAACGAACTTCGAGCATACATGTAATTTTCGCTAGAAAGTATCATACAGGGTGTCCCAAAAAATACCAAGGCCAGACAAGACAGCCTCAGAATAGGTTTTCCCCAATCATGAAAGAGGATCTTCTAAGCCAGCTGTACCCCAGGCTATATCTCGAGCGATTTGATCGCAAGCGAGCAAAATAGATGTCTGGTGGACAGCGATGATGGAATCTTCTCACCAACGATATTCGCCAAATATCAAACAGTACCAAAGTCGATATTGACTAAAGTTTAAATCATCTGGAGCTCGATGGGCGTATGTCAGTCAAACCCCTAGTAACCGAACGACAATGGACTTGGGGTTTATTCTAAACGGTCCAACACACATTGTTTTCTAACCAGCTGAACCTTGGTTCGAAATAGAACGTGCAACGAGGCCTTGATTCGAAAATGAACACAGGCATAGGCATGGGATTGGCTGGAAGTGTCCTGTCAATAAAACGCAATAGCCAGACTTCACTAACAATACCAAGGTCTGCCTGACAACCAAAGGTCCTCCCATCGAGCTCCAGATGATTTAAACGTACTACAGTCTGCGGTGGGTGGCGAGAAAATCTGAGGCGACTAGCGTCTGGTATGCTGCTTGCTTTTTGTGTGATCAACAACTTGAACTTGACTCTGTGTCTTGTAAAAATTACATTATCCACCGAATTCGAAGAAGAGTTTAAGAACATGAAATGAAACGCACTGTACTTACTCAATTTAAGGTCCTTCTTCCGTTCGTCCTCCTTTTCCCGATGAAGGTTTGTAGCTGGTGTTCAATCAGCTTCTGAAATGCTTGTCACGTAGGGTCACAATCTAATGATGATTTCCCAAATTCTTTCACCGTATGTATTCACCACAGGAAGATAGTCAGTTCGTAGTTAATTACAATTAATTGTTAGTGTAGGTTGGTAATTTCAGTTTTATATGGAGTCAGAGGTGATGGTGGCTGGTTGATGCTCTAAGACATATGTATATGTATACACCGAGACATTTTCAGCGAATACTTACGTACATTACTTTTAGTATCTTGTTACCACCGCCAGGTACAGTTGGTTAATTTACATGTCGGATTGTGTCACCGTCTTTAAATGCTCTGTTCGAACCCCAGATCCGAACGTCAACTTAAAAATTTAAAATTTTATACTGACCATTTTCCAATAAATGTGCGGAAGTGGAGATAATTTTTATAGGATTATATGCATTTACAACTTTCCTAAGTAAAAAGTTATCACGGTAACGAGTGATTATTGTTGAATACGTTCAGAAAAATAGCTTTCTCCATGCAGTAACGAGCTTATTAAGAACGAGTGATCATGCGTTGCAAAGAGAACAACGTTCTCCGAGTTACAACGATGGTAGAATACGGTCACGTGTAAGAACCTCCTCCGAGTACACAACTCGATGATATTTCGGTCATAAAGTCTTCGGTAGACAGTCCTTGATTCCCGTCTGTCGTTTGCTCTCCATTTGAAAAATTGGCCAAACAGTTAAGCACAAGTGTCCAACCGCTTGGTTCTCCAATCAAAATCAGCGACCTCGTGTGCGCTCCTACGTCTGTTGAATTACTGCAGTCCCAGAGGTACAAAGCATGTGTATCAGATGGCAATGACCGCCTCGGCATCAAGGTTAGCCCTACCCGATAATGCGGCTGATACGGACTGTTCTTGGCTCATCGGTGAAGCCACGTCCCAGTGGTGCCTATTGGTGGGATCAGCGCTAATGGTCAAACACATGCGACCGCAGAGAGTACATTTCCCTGGCGTAATATAGCTATTAACCATAGGAAATAATCAGTTAATCTATTCAGCAAGGTGGTCGTGACTTTTTTGAGAGATACACCATCGGTTAAAGGAAGATGGGGATTTGGCCTAGTGGTTTAAGGCGTGCTGCCCCTTGGTGCTGGCGATTGATGCCTTATGCGAGGGTCCGTGGGTTCGATTCTGGTAGGAAGCAATGTCTTTCACCTTAGAAACTCGATTTCTATTTCATATCGGTTAAAGGTACATGTTTATTGTCGCTTCATTAAAGTTCTTTCTACTTTGGAATGGCAAGTATTCCATTTCTTTTTTCAAACTTTGGACAGACGGGAAAATGGTGAAGACCACTGGAGTGTGATTTTCCATTTTCCACATCTTCACCGGACAACAAGGCCCGAATTTATTGAAGGTGTTTTTCGCCTGTCTAACTTAAGGCGACATTCCACGTGAGAGAAAATGTCGACATTTTCTCTCAGCCGACTGTCGACAGAAGTATCTATGGTCCGTCCATCTGAGAGAAAAGTGCGCAGAGAGTCACTATCAGCGAGATAATTTCTAGCTTTCGCAAGTTTCTCTCGAGAGAAACCTTTTTGGCCTTTTCCACGTGAGAGTAAAATTGTCAGGAAACAACTATCTATGGTCATTGTTCCCTCCGCGTGCGAGTAGGCCTATGTTGCCCTGCTGTCTACATCTTCTTCACAGGAACAAATTTTCCGCCAAACTGACTCAGTTCGGCGGAAAATTCGTTCCTGAGATTAGGGCTCTTTCTTTGGACTTTTCCTTCCCTGCCATTGATTTCTTCATTCTGTCTCTATAAAGTTTTGATTCAGCATCCCATAAACAGGGACGGTTCTCATATTCACTAGGGCCTTCAGGCAAAGCTCCATATCGTCGATCCGTATCACGTATGACGTATCGAGCTAATGCATTTTCTATTTAAGTCATACGTGATGCGGATCCACGATACCAAATGACGATACACTCTCGTACAGCTGCTCGCAGACCGATGTCCACATGCGACTTTGTGTCTGAGAGCAAACTTCTGCGAGAAAACTCTCACGTGGAATGTCGCCTTTAGACTTGTTAAAGCCTAAACATTTGTAAGACAGCAGTTTGACAAGTCTACCAAACACTGGCGATTATCGGAATTTCGAACAATGCAAGGACGTCTGTCTGGCTAGTCAAGTCCAACAGCCGATTAAACGTGTATAGCCGATCGCACTGTCTTTGTTGAGAGGATTATGTAATAAATTGTAAAGGGGTATACCTCAGCCCCGTGATCTAAGTACAAAGCGGAACAAAAAAAACTAGAGAACAACGCAATGCCCAATGCGTACAAGCAAAAATGGAAACTGACGAACATCCCCTCATTCAAGAAATCATACACACGCGGGGAAAACCACCAGCAGTGATACTTTATACTAACCATCAGCTCACCCAGATCAACTCTAATGTGTGATAAGAAGTTCAGATTTTCTACTTTTTTCGGAATTGACCGAACATTCAATCTCGGACCATGCTACGTGACAACTACGGTTTTCAAAAACGTAAGACTCGTTCGTCGTTCAACGCAATTTTTCTTGGGCCCATGTTTCAACACTGGGACGGAGAGTACGAGACGTATCACTCGTTCTTTTCTCATCTGCAGAAGAAGAAACTGGGGACGTCGTGGGTACATCAGTATCCAGTGTTATAAATGGATCCGATGACTTACCAAGGCAACACGTCAATGTATTCTGGGTGCTACACATGCGCTGTGCTCTCGTCACCTGGAGGAGAATGTAAAACGAAAACTGACGGATTTGGCAAGCGACAGCAAACGCAATTTAATGCGATGATTGCTGGCTTTACGCCGACGACGAATTCGATTTCGAGACGAAAGTTATGCATTTCAAGAATACAGTGCCCGAAGTCTTCAGTGTATATTTCGAAAACCTAATTCCAAAGCTCCGTGACAACGTTCTCCTCCCTCGCCTTCAAAATCGGCACATTCTACCCGTTAAGTGGACAAATAATAATTCAGAATCGATGAACAATATCCTGAAACTCTCACTGAATTGGAAACCCTGGAAGCTCCCCGAATTAAGGGCGAGCCAACGTTTTGAATTTTTGAAACGTGGCCAGGCGTTGTAAATAAAAGATGTCAAAATACCATAAAAGTACAAGATATATGACGGAAATGAAGGCACCTGCGGGGTTTATAAGTCAAAAGGAATTGAATGAGATGTATCTTGGAACGCACTAATTAGCTAATAAGTTGAAACAAAAGACTAGTTGACGGAACACTTTCCCAAGAAATGGCACACTTTGGAGATCAAACAACATGTTTGAAACGTCGAGTTTTCTACCCAGTCCACCCCTTTCGGTAGCATTATTTTCAACAGACATAGAGTACTCCACAAGTGAACTGCATGAATGCTGCGAATTTTCCAAAAACAGGGCGGCCATATTGGATCTGGATTTTACTTCCTGGTTCTCTTCTAATGTACTGAGCGTGTATGCTGTCTATGAAATGCTGGTCAAGACATCCTTGCCACCCCAGGTTCTATGGGTTTGTGGCATTGCTGCCACTCCCTGAATGTGCCATTTACATGCTTCTTCTCTGAGAAAATTGTACCTGTGTTTCATGTTTGGCGAATTTCTTTGTTTTGGATTACATAATATAATTAACTTGTAATTCTTGGGATTTTGCTCATTTCCTGTGTCTGTACAGCACAGTGATCACAATGGACCCAAACAAAAGTCAAGTGGGGCTGTCTTTTCTGCTTTTTGCAGACGGGCCTGGATTGAAGCACTATGAGAATTCACAATGATGGCTCGACCTTAATGGAGAAATTGAACTGTGTGGTGAGGCTTCAGGAGGCGGACGAAAGACGCGCGCTTCGAGGCCAAGGAAATTATGAATTGGCAAAGTGGGTCGATATATTTCGCACAATGCAGGATAATTGGGCGGCCATGTGAAATGATGGTCAAATGAGAAAGTACGAGAAATATCTCAACTATAAAGAACGCAGTCAAAATTACGTGATTTCAACGGATGGCAATCTGTGTATTCCGAAAACGCCTGCAACTGCACGAAAACCAGGCCCAAGAAAACGATGTAGGAGTGAAAGAGCCATGACAATGTCGAAACGAGCACGAATAGTTTAGTATGTTCATTCGTTATCACGAGCAAGGGATCATTGGGACTTCGAGTACCGGTGTCGTAGAATGTCATGCCCCCCGATATGTGATGCCCCACAACAATAGATTCTGACGGATTAAGGGTCAGCCGGGCACTGACAAACAGAACTTCTGTTAACTTCTGTTACCAGATGTCCCCTGAACAAAAGAAGCGGGCATCTGATATCGGGGGCATTACATTCTATGACACCTGTAACAATCCATGATCTGAAATAGCCCACTCAAGCGGCCATGTCGAATAAGCGGAACCAGTGGAAACAACGGAACCAGCGGAACCTGGTCTGCAGCCGATAGAACGAACACGTGACTCGTTGTTGCTTCGTTTAGCTGTTGACTGAAAGAAACACGCGGCTCATTGTTGCTAAGCAACACGCGGCTGCAGTCATGACGTGCGGATTGAGACCTACATGTAGGCCCCAGGCATGCTAGGTCTAGGCTCAGCTACCGGTAGGCCTACATGGCCAACGCCTACCGTAGACCTAGTTTTTTCGGCGCCTAACAATTCGATTTGAACAGTGCAGTTATTATTTAAAAAACAACATTACCGGTATGTTTTTCCTTCAAGTTCCGCTGGTTCCGCTAATTCGACATGGCCACTCAAGCAAGCGACATAGGAACGAGATGTCGACTGCAAAGTGGTCTAGATCTGAAATGACAGTACCAGTATCGTCCAGTGTTTTACCTGCCACTGTAACTTGAAATTCTTGTCCCCATTGAGTCATCCTTTGACCTCTTGTTGTCCTGTGTATATTTCATCATGTTTAATAGCATTATTTTACATGTACCTGCATTGTATGTATTGTCCAATGACTTATCTTGTACATTTCATGATACAAGCATTACTTTCCTGCAATGTAAATCTAGACCGACATATTCATTTGGTCGATGTGCTTCTATGATAGCTTCTCTTGTTTCAATAAGCAAAAATGGAAATGAACATAAAACTGGTGGTATCCGTCGTGCTTAGGTGATGAATGTAATCAAGTAACCAGCAAATTGTTTCGTTTTTCTCAAAAATCATTGTCAAGGCCATTGGTGAATCAACATTTATCAGTGTATAAACAATAATTACTAATGTATAAACAATGGCTGCATACTATTTTGTATCATATCTATACAATAAGCCTATTTCGTTTAATAAAATATCGAGCTGTAAAAAAGTTTAATGGTTCTTTATTACACAATATGCAGGAATCCCCACCCCAAAGTTGNTCAGGTACCATGCAGGATGGATACCGACAGCTAGTGTGGAATTGGCTCAGACAACAACAATAACTTGGTGAAGAATGGTCATCACTGGTCACCACGTCTCGGGTCCAAATTCGGGCTACCCCCGTGTGAATATTATTGATGGACGTCATTAATTTTATTGCTGGATATTCATATTTACATCAAAAAAACTGCATTTTGTAGTCAACAAAGTCTTCCTGGTCACATAAAACCTTGCTGACGCCAACTTTGATGTTACTGACGCCAAAATCCCTTGCTGACGCTATTTAGTAGGACGCGGGTGCACATGCGCAATAATGTCCTGCCACCTACAACTTATCGTCATAACTAGAGATCTTGTCAACTGGATAAACTGAACTCGTCACAGAGATGTGCGACTCGCCATGACAAGTAAATCGTGTCATGAATGACGTAACTCGTCAGAGTGATTAAAGTACCTTGTCAATATTCGCAGACAGGTTGCGGTGACAAGAATTTTTTAAGAGTGCAAGATCACCAGATACTCTTGCTGAAGCCCCTGAACTTGTTGCAATGAATTATGCTGTTGAGGAGAAATTTAAAAAGCATCCTTACGAACTCAATCACGCACGGCAAAGTTGTGGCTACAATGTTTAGAGTACATTGGAGTGATAAATGAGTTCATTAGCTATGGAAGTCTGGGACGGTCATCTGGTACCTGTTGGGAAGCTACTTAACCTCTTTGCTGCAACAGAACATATAAATTATGCTAAAAGTGCTCGTCTGTATCTCCAAGAAATGCGCAAACTTCCGGATGATCATCCATGGCTCTACATAAATTTGTTGAAGAAGGTTATCACACGGTGCGAAGGAGCGAGCGGCTTTGGGCTGGACTGTGGACTGACCTTACCTACTGAGCGTGCAGCTCACTACCACAGTCTGCGCGTGCACCTTCAAGTTGTGAGATGGAATGAGCTCAGCAATGACAGTTTAGAAATCGCTGAGTGGGGCTGGAGCGGGGGCTGGAGGCAGGACAACGGGTCCATCGAGCCAATCATGACTGATCTTCTTCTTCTTCTTCTTCGTCTTCTTCTTCTTCTTCTTCATACTCGATAGGCCGCTGTAAGCGTATTACATCGAGGAAGCGGGTGCATGGCCCCTGCCATGTAGATGCAGTACCGGCAAAGGTCCTCAAGTTTATTCAGTGCAAGTGCAAAACAAAAGGAAAAAATTCATGCGGAACAAATGAGTGTTCTTGCTGCAAAAATGGTATGAAATGCGTAATGGCATGTGAAGGATGTCGAGGCGAAGCGTGCAGGAACACAGAAACAGTCGTAGCCACCAATGGATGATGCTGATACTTGGAGACTTCAATATAAATGAAGACATTGTCTTATCTAGTCCCCGGGTTTGGATCAAAATGGGCCCAAAGAACACTTTTTTAAAAGCCTGTAAAAATTTTCCCCAAGTGGGATTGATGAGGATTTTTGCTACATGATTCAGGAGTATTCAACAGACATAGTGACACGTGTTTCGTTTATGTCTTAATTTTTTCCGGGCTTAAAAACTCTCCTTCTAGTCTAGTACGAATGGAAAGAACTGGGAAAACCATTTTACAAAATCACCTGCAACTGCTTTAGATGACAATTTTAGCATTCAGAAAATTTTGATGTGTCAAGAAACAGATTGGCTTCAAAACATTACCAGTTTCAATCCGAACAAGTGAGTGTTAAGAAAACATGAAATGGCGGCCAAATTTCAAACTTTTGCCCAAAACAGAGTTGTTTTAATACTTTTATATTTAGTGGTCCTATGTGTCCTAGTGCCCGTAGATTATCTGTATGAAACGAAAACGTGGCTATGAAAAATATTCAAGGAAATATACCGAAAATTAGGTCGGCATTTACTTTTCACTAAAAAGGGTACGTGCCCTGCAGGCACTACTATCCTAGAAGCGAGGTTAGGAAATCGCAGATGGGCTTCGTGACTAAGTTCCGTCGTCAGTCGACAAGCATCCGTTAGTGGCTAACCGTCCCGCCAGGATTGCGTCGTTTTTGTTAAAATCTACTCGACCGGAATTCGACTGTTAGGAAAATTATTTACTTCAGACGCTCGACGGAAACACGACACTATAATTTTTCTTTAATTCGCCAGGAATTCGACGGTTGGCAAAATTTTGGCAGCTCAGAATTCGACACCAATGCGGCGTCGACACCTGAACGGGGGGGGGGGGG
>NMRB01000833.1:214163-226015 GCA_002633025.1 Notospermus geniculatus | reverse complement strand
AGAGACCGCGTGTATTGGCTAGTCGCCAAGGTGCAGTGACATGACTGGGAAGGCTGCTTTTATTCAAATACAATTTGACCTATAGTGCATCATCCAATGGGTGGGGGATACCACACTGGGATTCCCATTACATCATTGTGGCCACTATATATTTGGCACACCATGTGCATTGGGGTGTTTACATTTGCAAGTCATGTTCATTTGGCTTTGAGTTGAAACTTGCCATGTACAGTTCCTGTTGAATAGGTTTTTGTAATACTCATTGACGTTGAGATGGGAATAAAATAGGTCTACACCTAAAGAGCCCTGCTATTGCTCCAGGTTTTGGCTTTGGTGCCCAGGCTCAATGGCCTGGTGCCCAAGAAAAATTATGAGCAACCAAGGCCAACGTGGCAGTACCCCCTAAATCTTTATGTCAATGCCTGCTAGTATTCACATTCAATGTACAGTATTGGAAAACTTTCATTTTGAAAAAAAAAATTTCATCCTCCGATCTGACTGATGTCTAGAACGAGTGCCCCGTGAGTATAGGAGGATTTTTTTTTTAATTTTTATTCCCACTCCAAAATATTTTGTTAGAAAAATTTGTGAACTAAACAATAAAAAAGTCTCGCCTATGCTGACTGCAGGCGAGTCGTAGGAGCGGGTCAGCATAGGATTTAGTACATGTAATGGCTTTTTAGTATTCTTGGCGTCGATTTATCATCCGATCTGGAAAGGAGACACGACATCGTGCCAATGCAAAAACATTTGCAATCGCGGTGGAGAAAGGAGGGGCCTGTCCTTGCCAACACCAAGTTGATCTTTCGGTAAGGTTCGCACGGTGTTCGGGATTTATCGCTAGTTTGGTTCCCGAACCCGGAACCCAACGGGGCCAGCCCTGGCGGTGGGTTCGGGAACCAAACTAGATTTATCGGTTTGGTATTGATCTAGTGGCGGCACCGCACGAAAAGATGTGTAACTATGTTTTTACCGCGCCACCACACAGCGAATCATAGTACTCAGATGGAGTTCGCCTTGTCGCTACTTTTCGCATGTCTCCCTTTAAACATGGCTGCGCCCATGAAACGCATGATGAACGAATGAGTATGAAAAAAAAAGTTACCTTTTTAGCACGGTAGGAACGACTATCCATGGTCATCGATTGCTGGATTGTACAATAGGACTTACATTTTGTGCCATGGATTAGGTCACTTCCGACCAGGGAGTCGAAGTTCAGCCAGACGGCAAATCGATCCTTTTACAATACAATTCCACTTTATTTCATCAGCGATCCACCTCAAACGGCCAGGCTCGATCGCTTCTTCATATCACTCGGTGAAAACCACGATAAAACGTGTTAAAAGGGTAGCTAACAATTCCCTCGGACTATTTCGTTCCTTGTTCGTTCATCATGCGTTTCATGGGCGCAGCCATGTTTAATCAGCCGTTGGCCAATCAGATTCGGATGCTCTGAGCTGGACACTCGCCACCTGGCGGTAACGAAAGTTTTGACCTTTGCTACCAGACTCTCTCCTGTAAGAGAGAGAGGCTGGTGACGCGAGACTAATAAGGTGGAACATCTTAACAGGCCAAAATTCGGTCAAAATAGTCCCACGGTCGGTCACGTGGGTTTGTTGATAAACAATATGGCTGCCTTGGACTTGTGCCCGAGGTGAAATGCGTCCCCAGTGGACAGATAAGCAGTTCGCCTCAGGTCGTTCCGAATGGCAAGGACGCGAACCGCCGCGTAGCGGCGATAACCCGAAGCGAGTAAATAGCTTATGGGTCAGGAGTAGATATTCTCCTCCTGCCTATGTGGGTCACGTCATTCCATTTTACCTTATGGATGATTTTCACCGCGAAACTATTCCAAGCAAGACGGCATTAATGAAGCCAAGACAGACTTTGGTACCGTAATCACGGTAACGGCTTCCGCAATGCATGTATTAAAGCTGCACAGTATAGACAGATGGGTCATAATCGGCGACCCTCTAGCGGCCAAACATGTAACTACGAAAAAAATTATTTCTGTTGATACATACTCTACGTTTATTCCCCCGGTTGGAGACATTTTTGCAGCGGCATCCCACACTTGGATCCGAAAAGAAAGCCATACAGGTACTCCCCTAAGTCACACAGTGTCAAACCACGATGCGGTACACAGCACAACACGCAGCATTGGTGATCCCCCAACCTCGATGCAGGATGCTATATGTGGTTCTATGGTAGGCCTAATTACATTAGGCACGCCTGTAATGAGGTTGCACTATGATTTCGGTCGAACTGGGAGTGAGTAGCGGTGCATACTGTGCGGCTTTAAGCAAGTGAATGGCCTGTTTGGTCAAAATCGGGGTTTTGAATAGTGATGATTTAGAGGCAATTTTAGCCGGTTGGGTGTGATGCAGTGGCGTCATCAAATTTACTCAATTTTGATCGCAGCGCTCCCGCACTCGGTCTATAAATAGGAACAAAACATGACGGCGTCAGGTCATGTGCCCTGAACGGCGTACTCAAGTACCCGGATGTCAGACAAATATTCCGTCTCGCCCGACGGTGTAATGTCACATGTCTGAGTTTGTTCTCGTCTTATTAATGGGACATTATCGATGTCATAGATAGATATATGTCGAGGAAAGAGGCCTCGTGCATGTTTATTAGAATTTAGGCCTACCGGAGCACGGTAGACTGGTACCCGGACCCTACATAGCTCTCGGAGAGAAGGGACCGGTATTGGGCGGTCATACTTGGCAGAAAACTGCCATATTATGACGTCACAGAGGATTCCCCTGCCTCAATACTGAGAAATAGCTTACTTACCTCACATCCCCAAATAGCTAACCAATCAACGGCGACGTTACAAATTCAAAATCAAAAAGAGCCAGGCAATCAACTGCGTCGTTACATCAGGCAATACCGGTCCCTTATCCTTGAGCTATGTTGGGACCGGGAACCAGTCCAGGCGCACGGCTCAGACACGTTTCCTGCTGCGTAGACCTATTGGTAGCTGCACGCTTCCATCCTCCACCCCGCCATTAGGCAGCACGCCTTTACCGGTAAAATGATAATCTTAGACAGTTATATTGGTTTCTCTGCTTATGAGGTACTTCCAAGCACCCCATAGGCGGAGCAACCTACATGTAATACCCCCGAACCGCCTCCCCTCCCCTCCGAACATCAGCAATTCACTCCTAGCTTCCAATATTTCTGGATCCCAGTGCATTTCACGTGAATTCGACAGCTTTATGATCGGCTGTGGTGATTTGTGGAGAACGTGCCCCAGAACAGAACGCACTGTTTGGTGTTGGTTTTGGCTGCTCCAGAATTTGGACCTTCGGACTAGTGGACCTTCGGACTAGTGAACCTTCGGACTAGTGGACCTTCGGACTAGTGAGATGTTCCCCCAGAATGTGCGGTGAACTGCATTAGGCTACCACGCGTGAGTAGTTCTATGCTGGTGTCTTTTAGTTCTAAATTTACTGATTTCCTTAGGCTTAGTTCACATAGAGGTATACGATACGAACACGCTGGCGAACAATGCCTAATAAAAGGTCAATGACCATGAAACCTGTGTTCATCTGCGTATCCGTATACCGTACGGTATATCTCTATGTGAACTAAAGCCTAATAATCGAAGGTCTTTCATTGTCCTTTGCAACATTATTCACTAGGGACATTATAGGAACTGTCAGTCATTTGACCAATAGGAGTCACTATGGTCCAATTCAATGTCTTGTGGACTCATTCATGGTTGACTAAGCACCAATCAGGATAATTTTATATTGATTTGGTCCGCCGTCTTTGCTGCCGTCTTTTGGTAATAAGCGCGGCGCTCCTGTTCACAAAGCATACTTCAGCAAAAAGGTGTTGCGCATTCGTAGCGTCCTTAACTATTGTTGAATGGTTGAGGCACAATAGCTCCCGCAATGCTACGAATTCTTAACTGCTAAGACCGCTTTGTGAATAAAGGCCCAGAATTTCATACGGCAACGACGACTTCAGACGGTAACAGACTGGCGCGTAAGCAACAGGCCCAGAAATCGTTCAACCAATCAGGGAAGGGGTAACACGGACGTAAACACCTACTGAAGAATCTGATTGGTGGAACGCCTGCACGACGCGTCGCATACGCGCCAGCCTGTCACCGGCGTTACGGTTCAAAGTGAGAATCTAGTTTCCCTTCCACGTAGAAAACTTAGTGCTCTGGTGAGCCAGTGACAGAGAGCGTCCGCCGATGATTTTGTAGCCGAAATGTCCACTGTGAACCATTCTCTGATTCTACATTCACCTGACATCAGCTACTGAATATTATACTCAAACACCGTCTTGGTGTTTGTTTTGATAGCTCTTAAGCTATCAGCACACTGGCCGCCAAATCTGGCGTCCGGAAGCGTTCGACTGAACGCCTCTGGACGCCAGAGTTGGCTGCCAGTGGATCCTGGTGAGAGCACACCTGTCCAAACTTAGCCTTCAGTAGCATCTTTTTCGGGCCATTGAGGCTGCCATTTTGAAATCATGTGACATTAAGACGCAATCTGACTGCCAAAGCCTCGCCACCGACTCCAAGTGTGGCACACTTGGCTGCTTCGGGAGTTCACAGGCGTTCACAGGCGTCCAAAATCAAACATGTTTGATTTGGAGTTCAGTGGCGTCAGGCGGCGTTCTATAGATTCCATTCGTAGCACATTGGGGATTTCTCTGGAGTTCGGACATTGGCGTCGAAAAAACGCCTCTGGACGCCGAAGTTGGCGGCCAGTGTGCTGCATGCTTCAGACAGCCTATTCCACGTGAAAATGAGCCTTGGAGTACTTCATGTTCACTTTATTTATCTGCCAGTCGCTTGCCATGCCATCGTGAAGTATGTACAGTCATTGACATTAGTTTATCTACACCTACTACCTTGAATATTTCAAATACTACTGGGCCAATTTTAACACGGTTTGTGCCACATGAAAGTATATAACCTTGGTCATATTTCTGCATCAAAATTTAGGAAATTTGGAAATATCATAATTATGTAATACCTCATTAGAAAACCCCCTAAAAATCAACATTTTTATTATGGAATTTTTTTGTGACTTTTGTTACAGGGTTGATAGAGTGGAAGTTTCTAAGGATTTTGAGCTCTGTTTCGTCATAATATCTTGAGTGGTTGCTGAGATATTTGAGATTATCAAAATTTTGATATTTTGAGAATTTCCAATTTTTCAAAAAAATTTGATATTAGTAGACAGAGCTCACCTAGAAACATAGGAGAATGAAGTTTTGGAACGTTCAGCGTAAACTGGTTGGAAGTTACAGCTGTCTTAAGTTGAATATCAAAACGTTGATATGCTTATCTCGGCCCAGTTAATGCAAAAAGTTCCAAAATTTTGTAACCCCATATTCTGAGGTTAGCTTTAACTAATGACATCAAAATTTCCTGAAAAACACGAAAATCGCAAACTATCAAAATTTTGATAATCTCAAATATCTCAGCAACCACTTGAGATATTTTGATGAAACAAAGCCCAAAATCCTTAGAAAGTTCCATTCTATCAAAACTGCAACAAAAGTAAAAAATAATTTCCATAATAAAAATGTTGATTTTTAGGGGTTTTTCTTATGAGGTATTACATAATTATGATATTTCCAAATTTCCAAAATTTTGATGCAGAAATATGACCAAGGTTATATACTTTCATGTGGTACACACCGTGTTAAAATTGGCCCAGTAGTATTTGAAATATTCAAGGTAGTAGGTGTAGATAAACTAATGTCAATGACTGTACCTTACATGCGTGTTGCATTTGCATTTGAATATGCATGAGCCTATTTACTGTGCTGGCGGATAGTAAGTAATGAAGTGGGAAGGTCTAGTAGGCTACATCCAACGGCAAAATTTACCGATCGTGAACACCCTCGTCCCGTCGGTATAAAACGGGGGGGGGGGCAAACTGGCCCTGGCGCGGGAGCACAATAGGTCATATTTTCGCTAGAAACGTAAATTTTTCGATACTCCACTTTATACAGGTGAGCCACCGAATTTATGACGAGTTTACGATCAGTATGCGACTCGTTCAGGACGGGTTTACGACAAATCATACGACGTCATGTCATTTTTCTTACGTTTAGTTGTTTACGACGAGTTTGCGATTCGTTTACGACGGCAGTCGTAAACGAAGTTGGTGGATCATCCCCATTACACGGCGGCCCATCGGTATCGTTGTTTTTAACCAATATCGACCAATATCCGAACGAACCGAGGGGCAAAGGAGACTATAGAAAACAACATTCGCCTGGCCTTTGCTGCATTGGGTGATTTCAAAGTTGGTGTTAACACCAACACCAACACTAACCCCATGTCAACACCAACTTTGAACTCAAGCAGTGATATTGGTGTTACCCAATTTCAAAGTCGGTGTTGAGTGTTGACATCAAAACCAACACTAACAACTAACACCCATTTCAACACCAACGTTGAAATTAAGCAGCGGTGTTGGTGTTAACACCTGGTGTTGGTTTGAGCCTATTTACAGTGTTGATGTTGGGCGTCAACCTCAACACCGGGTGTTGAGCTAAACAGCAACTGGTGTTTATTCTAATAAAATTTAAAGGAGTTTCTGTTGGTATTAACACTCAACCCCAAGGGGTAACCACCACAGCTTGATTTCAAAGTTGGTGTCAGTTTAGGCCAAGATGCATTTAACTCGTAGGCCTACTCTAAACTCCCTCTTACCTGTCCCATTCCTGAACTTGGAAAAAAATGAAATCGTAAGTTGAAGATAATGGGGTGGGGGTATGGTCAGAAACAGTAATGTCCTGCCCACTTACTTGTCCCACTCCCGAGCCTGGCAAAGGATGATAGCGTGTGATCTTTTCAGCTCAGGATTTTGTCATTTTTTCCGAGTTAAGGAATGGAATCTGAACCAAATTGCTCCATTGAGGCAAAAATATAGGCTTAAAGTCCCAGCTTCATCCCCCGTCCAGGCACTCTTCATTTAGTTCATAATGATCATATACTTTGGATAAAATGTGCATTTTCGACCAAAATGACTTTGTTGATAAATAAAGTGCAATGAAGTTTTGTGTCCCTAAAACACAAAAGGCACAGAATGAGATCGGAAACGTCCGGTAATCTTCGGAATGATGACGTCAACTCAGGAATTCGGAACCAATCGGCCAACATCGGGCTAAGGTCTCATCGTCGCCATTTTGTTGTCGATTCATAGTTTCAGTGGGGCGTACTACACTTGAGCGCATGAAAATTCAAAAAGTCACCTACGTCTGTAAGTTAAACACACACACACACACACGCACACACACACACACACACACACAGACACCATGACCAAAAACAATATGGTTCCCGATCTTAGTGATCGGGAACCATAATCACCCATTGTACAATTAGAGAAGAATTGTCACTTAGTTACCTTTGGAATCCGCCTGTCCAGCGGTGTTCTATCAGGAATTCTGATGATAATGTCACTCGTTATTCTCTATTGTCGGAATGATTCTTGAAGGAGCCAGCGAGGATTAAATATAAACTAGGAAACGTGATCCCTTTCCGACCACCGCTGATGTTAGCCAAGCATGACTCATGGTTCCCGGTCCGTGCATCGGGGAAGATAATACAGATTCAAATGCCAAAGGACACACCCTTAAAGAATGTTGTTGTGTATGCTTACAAAGGTAGTTACTTTGGAATAGAGTACAAGACGTCTTTCTACAAAAAAATATCAAGTTGTGTGCCATCTATTTACTTAGGTTACATGGTGTTTTATATCTCTATCCAACGAAAACAAATCTGTCTCTTGTATGACGTTAAAAGGGGGACATTTGAAGGGAACGTCATTGTACCTAGAACAAATGAATGCGTTTCCCGAGGAGTAGGCTTTAAAATAAGTGTAGGATATGAGGGGAAAATCCTCGTGTATTGCGTTAGAAGTTTCGTCGGCGCCACCATCGGCGACATCAGTTTGTCAAACGAAACTGGTCGCGTTCATTTTGTCGTTAAAAATGTAATCTTCCTTCTTTTGACCAGCCCAGCACAAGTTATCACTAGGGATGTTTATAGTTTTAAAGGAATATATCTGCTTGCGTATCTTCTCAAGGATAATTACCGGCTAACAAAATACTCGCTGAGGCAGTTCTTGAGATACTGCCGTGGTGGTCGTGCCGTTCTCAATTTCAGTACATTTTCCAGTATGTTGTTCGTGATTTGTTTTCCGAGGCTTATTGCTGCAGGAATTACAAGTATTTTCCACCCTAAGGATGGTTTCGTAAAAAGGAGCCCTGGAAAGAAAACGTTCACAGAGAAAATTGCGACCTTTCACCCGAGTGTTAACGATGGCTTTTCAACTCATTACTTATTCAACCCCACCGATGGTGCATTGTTACATATTAAACGCTCTCCAAGGACGGCTCCAGGCATACGAGAGCATTTCGTTTCAGTTGAAGTTTACGATCGTGTGATATGAGATTTATGCTGATGTCAGGTCGGACTACGATGTCTGACCCACGATGGAACAGTCCGCATCAAGTGAAGAAATCATGGTCAAGTCGCAAAATTGAGTTTGTGTGCGCTCATCGTGGAACAGTCGGCATCTGGACACGGCGGAATCGTAACCGTATATTCAGGTATCATGCGACTGGAGCATATTGAAGTTGTGACAGTCATGTGACTTGTGATCATGTGACGTTTTCAAAATGGCAGCGCCCGTGTAGGGTATGAAAATGGTCACTCATTGGATAACTGAAACAGACCAACTTTTGGATAATCCGAGTCGCACAACGTCAGGTCGATTGCGAATTTATTAGGCCCGTCGGGCCCAGGATTCGTCGTGGCGCAGAAGCATTACAATTAGTTTTCTTCCATAAGCGATGATGTCATCAACTATGGTTAAGCAGTGCACTTTGGAGCTGTTTTTACTGATCAAAGTTATTTTATTCGGAACAGATTGGCGACCCCAAACCAGTTCGTTTATATGGTGAAATGAAAGTTCTTGAAATTCTCTTTATATTACTTTCGTAATGCTTCGGTTTTTTATCCTCCGCCGTCATAATCCTTGACTTGAAACACTGTTCAGTCCCATTTTAATGGAAAAATCGGGGACTTCATCGAAAACCAACAGAACATTTGGGGATTCCCCCATGATAAACAATTTATGAAGGGTGGAATTTATTAATCAGTGATACACAGACATTTTCGCGCCCCCTCCCCCATTTCAAATTACAAATTTATGTAATTTAGTGAATTAGTTCCCTAGACAGGCCTAAATCTGCGGTTGACCGCATGTTAAAAAACCATGTCACCATTACTTCCTGTCGAAAGCGGGGAGATATGCGATGGGCTTCCCATCGACATTGCTCTAGTTGTAAAATGGTAAAACTAGGAGGAAAATATTGAAGAAAAAAAAATATTTGAGGCAAGACATTTTGAGGCGGAGGTGATGCTAAACTTAAGATTTTTAGCTCACCCGTGAGCCATTGTCGTGGTGCAGCGTCTGTTGTCGTCGTCGTCCGTTCCAGGGCATGTTTCGTAACCGCTGGGGCTATTGATCTGAAACTTGATACATATATACCCCTAGGTCAGATGACCTATGACACCAAGTTTCGGTCCGATTCGATTCTTGGCTCGGCCTCCAGGTGGCCCAAACCAAAAACAGAAAAACTGCAATAACTCCTGAACTAATGACTGGATCATCTCCAAATTTTTATCATAGGTGTAGGCCTATCTAACTAGGATACATAACATAAATAACGGGTTTTTGATTTGACGTACTTTTCAAGGTCGCAGAGGTCAAAGTTCTACAAAAGTAACGAACCTGCCACAGTTCTTCATTATTTCACCGAACGACTTCATTAGAGAGGTACCTTCAAAAATACCAAGTTTCGGCCCGATCGAACATCCAATTTGGCCGCCAGGTGGCGTAACCTGAAAATCATCCAAGTGCTATAACTCAGGAACAGCATGACCCAGAGTGCTCAAACTTGATATTTACCTCCCTCAAGATGACCTTTACAAGCACGTCAAATTTCGGTGTGATTAAACTTCCAATATGGCCGCCAGGTGGCGTAACCCGAAAATCATCAAATGTGCTATAACTCAGGAACGACGTGACCCAGAGCGCTATGTGCTATGTGGCTCCCTCTAGATGACCTTTATGTGCATGTGAAGTTTGGCCCGATCGGACATCCAATATGGCCGCCAGGTGGCATACCCCAAAAATCATTGAAGTCCTGCAACTTGGGAATGACTTGTGACACAGATTGCTCATAACTGACATGTACCTCTCTCTCTATGTCCAAACGGGTGAGCACATGGTCCATGGATCATTTCATTTTTATGTGGCCTTATGAAATTGGTTCATATCTTCAACAGTTGAGTTAGCTGACAGCTACATCCCTGACACACATTACACCTGCGTCCACAGTAGGCCTACACATCGGAAACCATTGACATTGCTCCAATGTCGGACCTTTCTTGCAGGGGTTAGGTGCAATGCATTTAAGCCTACATGTACGCACCTCAGCAGTTCTTTGTTGCGCTAGCCTATGACACACCATCATGAAAATGCAAACTATGTGTACCGGTATGTCTTGATGCTGATAACAAACATTTCTGACGATGCGGAGGGGAGGTTGAAGCGGAATTGGTGCCAAGATGCGAAAAGAAAGAAAATCTGGCACATTGTAAATTAAGTCACCTGTTCAGAAATATTTTGACTGTTTTAACATCCTTAAAGCACCACGGTATTGCCACTTTCTGTCGACAGCCGGCGCCACCGGTACCCGTTCTCCAATACTGTAGTTAAGCGGTTGGTTCGCCCCAGTGATGGAGAATGTATGATTACACAACAATGCACGTAGTAGCATGCGTAGTTTACCAAGTCGTCAATAGAGGTCTCCCTTAACGCGGGTAGGTGTAACGCAGGATTGGGAAGCAATCACTATTTTACTGTGTGAGTAAATTTCTCATTGGATTGCATCATCCGTGAGCAATTAAAGAAATTGGCTGCAATTTAGAATAGATTTACGGTAGATGATGTACAATCCGTTGTAGGCTGCGGCCCACTCGCCCAACAGATTCTGACTGTGAGATGACCATTTAATACAGTACCGTAGTAAGATTGATGAAATCTGAAGAAAGAGTTTTGAAGTTGAAACTCTGGCAGTAATATGACAATGGCTGGTATTCATAAAAGTTAGCAAACGCTTTTTACTTAAGATTTGCACAGCGAGGTCCAATGTAAATAAGTGTACTACAAAACCTGAAGTAAAAGCATTTGCTAGCATTTATGAATATCAGCCAATGTCCTGTTTGTACTCTGAAGTGTGTGTCTACCAAAAATTTCAATTTCTTGAATGTTCTGATCTTCCAGAAACCACAGAGGCGAGGAATGTCAGTGAAAAAAGGGAAAAAGACGAGAGAATACACAACCATGAAGGCTGTTGGGTTCAGGCAAGTGGATGATACATTCAAAGTAAGAACTCAGTTGATTTGTTTTTGAAATGGACTTGCATGGAAGTAATGTCACATGAATGAGCTCCATGAAATAAAGCCATTGTTTTATTCTCTTCCAAAATTATTAAGTACTTTGTGAAAAATTCAGCTCCTGATAGAGGCAGGGAACCTGTTTCTTGTAGTCAGATTATTCTCTTTCAAAATTATAGTTTGTGAAAAATGCAGCTCCTGATGGAGGCAGGGAACTTTTAAGTACTACTTAAAAGTACTAATCAAGTAATGAGCACCAAATACAGCTTTGTTTGCTGTATTTAGATGATATTGGGTGCAATAATGGACAGCAGGACTGAAGAGAACACCTCTGCCATCATCCAGTAAAACCTATTAAGTCACAATTTGATCATTTTGAGAAAAATGCAAAAAA
>NMRB01000833.1:157914-174198 GCA_002633025.1 Notospermus geniculatus | reverse complement strand
AACAAGAGCTGGCCAAGGCCAGCAATGAAGTCGTTTCGAAGTGCTGTGTGATAGGGGGCCTAGTTTAAAGCTGAACTTAATAGATATAAACCCCAAGCGGCAGAGGTAGAAATTACGAACAGCCACAAGGCACTTCCAAACTACCTCTGAAAACGATACACCCTCTCGGACGGTCACAGTTGATTTCACTTGCCACCACGCTCTTGAACAGTAAAGATCTCAGCACAGCTACCAAATGAGAAAAAAGTAACGAAAAATAATCTATGATGGCACCGAGATTCGAACCCACAACCCTCTGATTGATTTGCCAACCTCTTTCTGTATGTGCCACGAAGACTGCTTGCATACAACGACGCCGATCTACAATAAAGACGCTGTGGTTTTGAAGATCTCCATGAGGAAAAAAAGCGATCGGAATTGTCGTCATGCAAGCAAGCAGTCTTCGTGGCCATGAAAGTGGTCACTGGAGCAATATCAAAACGAAACAGCCAAGGTGATATCTTGTTAGACCCCTTGATCTTGGGTGGGAAGATGTTGTAAAACACGCATGCCAGGCCTACAATCCTGGGTGATCAATAATACTGATAGGCCTACATTTTAATAGACCCTTGGATGGGAAGGCGCCCCATACTAGTAGTTCGGTCACAAAAACGGTACAAACAAAACGCACGTGCAATTCTAAAATTAGTTCATTCTGATGACGTTGTTATCCTATGTGGTCCGAACCAAGAACATCAAGAGAATTATACATCACCGTGACGGTACGAATAATCATTCTGCACACACTGTGGTACAAACAAGAGCCGGTGGCGCACAGTGACGGTACGAATAAGATCTGGTTCGGTGTTATTCGTACCGTCGGGCATCTGGTTTGGCGTTATTTGCACCGTGACCAGGTGATGGTACGAATAGCCCCGGCCATCCGGACAGGCAGGAACAGGTCAATTCCAAGCCATCCGATGATTTATTACAGGGAATTATACCCTGGCATGCAGAAAATTAAATACACCTACCTGCACTGTTGGCCCGCTGGTCGAAAACAATTTCCACTGATCGAAAGAGGGGATATGATCAAGTCCGTTTTCCCCATGTATCACTGTGTACAAAAATGTACAGACGCACAGGTCTAGGCCTACTGCTCGATTAAAAATGCCAAAATGTGCGATTATTCAGACCTTAAAAACTTACCTGCATCATCCGTTCGTCTAGAAATGTTTCAAATATAACATCCGTTCAGACTGTACAAACCAAAGCCCCCAGATTGAATGAGAATCCTCCCAAATAATACTCGAATCGACAGCATCCATAAAACTACGAATACAACACGTAATGATCCATCACAAGCCCCTGGAGAATTAATCAATAGAATTCGACGTAAAATTGGGAAGAAATGAGCATAAAGTCAAGTGGTGAAATCTATACTATAATATTAAAAGACACTTTTATTTTTGTGTAGATTTGACCACCGTATGCTCACTTTTCCCCAATTTTACGAGGAATTCTACTCATTATCTCTCCAGAAGACTGTGGATCTACGTGCTTAAATCCGAAGAACGTTGATGACTCTGCCGCACTGCAGTTGGTCGTGTCGCACGAATAATACAACTGAATCTAAAAAACGCCTGTCAATTTAAATAAAAACACAAACACAATAACATCCACCCCGTTTTATTTTTTTTACGACCAAATCGTAATGAAAAAGTAATGACTAGAAAAGGAACTATATCATAATGTTCATCAGAGTGTCACGAGTTGGCGGATGCAGACTGCGAATAGACGGGTCGCAAACCTGTCTCGTCGCCCTCCTCGTCTCCAGGTTTAGTAGCCGTACATTGGCGTGTGGAAAGAGCGCCGGTTCAACGTCATCGTAGATCCAGCTTAGCCGGTGTCCAGGCTACACCTGGCCATGCATTGGCCTGTGAAAGAGCCGTGCAAACGGCCACTGGGTCGAGGCCACACACCACGCCGTCACGCCACTTTTTCCAGCCCAGCCCAGTAGCAATATGAAGTCTACGACTTCATAAAAAGTGTGGCCTTACGGTACCGTCAACACTTTCAGAAGTAGGTGTTTAACGAATCCCACCTCGTAACCACCGGGACACCCCCAATCTACAAATCTCGCCCTAACATGGAACTGGCGTACAACGATGCCAAACAGTTGCAGAAAATGCGAAAATATCTTCATAAGATCCAGATGCGGTACACTGCCAACAAAATCTGAGCTAAGTAAGATCAAAATGCTTTATCCAGGGATGACATTTCCACATAGCCCTCCCCTCTCAGCCGTCCTTCTGAGCTGGACATCAGCCGAGACAGAGGAAGCTTGGTCCACCTGGTTACTCCCGGTATAGTAATTAACTGATCCCTGAGAGAACCAGCCCACATGACAGCCAATTGCATTGGACTTTGCACCCATAATCTGGGGTGCGGCTTGTTCCAAGGTGGAATTTAGGGCTATGGCACAACCTGCCCTCAAGCTATGAGGGGTCTCCCCCCCCCCCCATCTATTTGTAACAGCGACAGGTAGTGTTTTAATCTCTCATAACTGGCTTCTGCAGAGAATGGTTTATTCTCCACATAACCACCTGTGGACACCGGTCTGAAAAGGTACCCTCTTGTCACATCTACTGACACAGACTTGGCTACGTCGATGTACTTCTCAATAGCCCTTACTGGGCACAACAATTCGTCCTGGCCCCGAAACAGTGAGAACACATTGGCCCTGTCGAGCCTAAGTTTTGCCCCAAGTGTGTTTTATCATGATACCGACTCCCCCAGGCAATGCTCTGATCTCTTGGGTTAGCATAAGACCCGCATCGTTTACTCTGTCACCCCCGAAAAATCGGAGTTTCAGTAAGGCCTGGTCTCGGGCAAGAATAAAGCTCTTTACTGGTGAGGTGGAAGTGTCCCCCATTTTTCTTTCAATGTATGACAATGAGGGCCAGTTTGTCCATGAAAATAGGCAATGCTTGTCGTGGGCAGACCCGGGCCACACTCTGCTCCTTCTTTATGAGACAGAAAAATCCCTACCGTGTCAGAATCGACTGGGTTTCCACACTGCAACATAAGCTGTGTTCACACTGAAACCGACTTGAAAGCGTTTTCCGTAAAACGTTTTACGGAAAACGCTTTCGACCAAAAACTACTGTGCCACACTACAGTCACCAAAGCATTTTCAAAACGGTTGTCGCGCCCGAATGACGTCGAGTCGTTTTGAAACCACTTCTGGAACCGTTTTCGTTAAAACGCTTTCAAACCATTTTAAGAGGGCTCTAGTGTGGCACCCTAAACCGTTTTAACATCTTAAAACGTTTTCAAACGTTTTAAAAGCCCAGTGTGAACGGAGCTATACTGTTCCAGCGTCCCTTATAACCCTGCTTTTCAAATACATTTTTCAGCTGAGATGTCTTGCCTGCTACCGTGCTGTAGGCACCTGGGACAGTCACAATCCGGGTTTCTATCCCCAATAGATGCACAATCTAACTTGTGCACTGGAGTATTGCCTTTGTTATCCTGCCACACTAGGAACAGACATACATCATTGGGGGTGCAGGAATCCCAAGTCTTCCCAACACTGCTTATGAAGCTGCTGAAAGTGTGGTGCAGAGTGGATTTCCTTCGTTGGTAGGAAGAATTATCGAAGCCAGCCCTAAGGGAGTCGACTCTTGCCTGAAGGAGTGGCAACTCTACCGAAATAATCTGGAAAACAAGGAAACACTTGACTTACAACCACCAATGACACCCCCCTCCACAAGTATTCAAAACTTTCTATCTACCTGAGAACCAGTCTTGCCATGAAAAGTGGTTGCCGAAGTCGCTGAGGCTGCGGACCACTCTTTGTGGGGACCTGAATGGCACATTCTCCGGTGTTTGCCAGGGGAAGCAACGTAGCAACGGCCTTTAGCACAGGCCACCATGAAGGCAAAGGTGATAACCGAGGCACTATCAAGGTCACACGGAGAGGCCCCTGGTTATCATGGCGAATGAAGCTGAGTAGCGGAGCCACCGTACAAAATGGTGGAAAACAATAGTAGTTCTCTCGGCTGTTCAGTCGTTGAGCAAGACAATTCACTCCACTTGACTGAGGCAAGGGAAACGGGGTAAAGTGTGGCAGGGGTTTGCCTGCGGCATCCTTTTGGGCGTTCATGTCCAGGGCCATGAGATCAAAAGTATGTGGCCCAAAATTTGCCTCTACTACCCTCCAGAAGTCCCCAGACAACGATGCCTCCATCGGGGACAGCAGCCTGGAGGGGGCATCTGTCTGCCGGGTTGGAAGCTGACGGTACATAGCGCAGTTTTAAATCAAAGTTAAACTGCATGGTCAAGAGGAAAATCCTCTTCAGAATGTCGTTCAGGTGTTTATCCTTAGCACCTTCATTCTCCAAAGCCCCAAGCAACGCCTTGTTGTCTACGAAAGCATCTACCCTCGTATTCCTAATCAAGTCTGAGACCGACAACAATGTCTTCTCCAGGGCCTCTGCCTCTTTGAGGTGAATGGGGCGTTTATCATCTACCTGCCACATGTCCCTAACCACCAGATCCCCCACAACACCACCCCAAGCGTACCCACTCGCATCTGTAAACAGTGGAATGGAGACATGTGCCCCTCCAGGGCAACCACTGTACTTCCCTTTTCCCTATGAAGTCCCATACCGCAATCTCGTCAGCTAGAGCCCCTTCTATTTCAATGTTCTAGGACGACCTGGTTGCCTTAGCAATTGCCGATGCCATCTCCCTAATGTAGAGTTTTGCGGCTGGCACACACATGTGGAAGGAAATGCATTTGCCCATGAACCGTTGCAGAAGTTTGATATGGACCGACTTCTGAGCCAAGATGTGCTCCCTCAAGGACAGGAAAGATATTCGAGTTTGTCTTCAGAAATGGAAAAGTGCCTCTCTTCTGAATGGACAAAGAAGCCTAAATGCTTCAAGCAAGTAACGGGTACCCAACCGATCTTGGTTAATGCAAACGTGTACCCCAAGTAAGTCAGGGTGGCCGAGGAGTATACCAGTGACAAGCCGGTGCTCTGTTTGGGAGTTGCGTCCTGAGCAATATTGGAGGGCCCTAGGAACCTGTCATCGAGATACTGTGTCTGTGGTGACAATGGAATTCATTCTCAAAAAATGGGTAACCTGCATACCAATCGTCTGGTAGATGAGAGGGGACATCTTCCATCCGAAGGGTAGGGCAGTATAGACCATGAACCAGCCCGCCCACTCTAACCCGAAGTAGGTCCTTAACTCTGGAGTAAGACGTACTCCATCATATGCAGACTTCTCGTCTGTACTGGCCATTACATGTAATCACCAGCAGAGAGCAAATGTGGCAGAACTGCTAGAGTTTCGAGGCTGAAAGTCTCCCCTCGCATAAACAGGTTAAGAAATCGCTCATCGTGGCACAACCGATTCTTTTTTGACTTTGAGCCTTGTACCATAACAATGGGCATAACCAAATGGGGAGGCTCCACTTCCCCCACTCTCCCCAAAACTGCAGTGATCCATTCTGCAGTCGAGATTCTAGCTGCTGCGAAATTTCCGTTTTAAAATGCTCATGTGTTGTGATTCTTGAAAATCTGTTTTGGTGGCCCGTCATGATCATATGCCTTACCCTTAAAGTTTCCTTTAAAGTGTGTCATGAAATCAAGTACATTCACTCCATTTTCAACCCACTGCAAAACCCTCTTAGAGTCGGTATTGTTCACCTTTTCTGTCAAAATTTTCCAATTCTCTAAGTTTCCATGCAATTGGCCAGCGACAAAATTGTCAGGGTCCCTAAGTGGCAAAGTTTCCAGGAGTTCTTCCCACCGCTCTCCCTCCCTTTCCCACGGAACCTCCAGTGGGTTCGTAGCTGATGTTGGAGGAGGGAGGGGGCTGCCCTTGCAATTTATCCACACCACCTGGTTTGGCTTACTTATTGCCTTTACTGGGTCAAACCCTGCATCACGCTCCCAGTCTGGGAAGTGTACCTCTGTCCCTGTGGCATCCTGAAATAAATGGAATGCCACAGCTTAATAACAATTGCAAGGTGCCCCCTCCCACCCCCAACGTGGCGAAAGGAGCGAAGGGGAGAGAAATCCCCGATTGAACACCTCACCTACAGCTGAGCCCAACGGTCCGAATGCAGATGATTATCGCGCTAAACTGCCGGATAAATAATAATAATAATAATAATAATAATAATAATAATAATAATTTATTATATTTTAGTGCTAAAACAATGTAAAACATTTTCTAAGCACTGTACATATTAAAAGAAGCATAAGAAAACAAGAGAATCAAAGAAGATATTAAATTAAGAAACACAGAAGATAAGAGAATAAATCAAGACATAAAAGAACTGGACACTATGTGAAATAAGAGCGAAATAGATACGTTTTCAAAAGCTTTTTAAAACGGTGTGTTTTGTCCCCAGTGATGCAGCGCATATCAAAGGGCAGTGAATTCCACAGTCTGCAGGCCAAAACACCGAAGGAGCGATCGCCGTATACCCCATTTGAACGTGGAATGGCTAATAGCCATGGGTCATCAGACGACCGCAACCTCCGGGAAGGCTGATGGAGACTGAGGAATTCACGCAGGTACAAAGGACTATCCTCGTGATGAAGAGCTTTGTGGGTGAGCAAGAGTGTCTTGTACTCAATGCGCTGCCTCACTGGGAGCCAATGCAGAGACTTTAAGACGGGTGTGATGTGCTCGCGACCTGTTATATTTAATTTTTGTAGTCTAGTCTTCTCAGGCCCAATAATCGCCTGAGAAGAAGTAACCCGTTTGCATGGTTTGAGCATGTGCCATTCAGACCCCTAAGAATCAATGTAACCGAAACATTCCAGACCTTGACTAACAGCAAGTATCAACAAATACAACACAATGAAAATACCCTGCCGATTTTAAACCACTGTACCTCACCCTCGCATCTGGCTCAGGTAAACAGCCGAACATGAATTAGTTGCCAGAGAGCTCCGCCACCTTTGGGCAACTCTGGACAAGATGGTCGGGTGACTTACACACGTAGCACAGGCGCGGCCCAGACCTCTGCGAGAACCCACTACTACGGCCCCTGCTACTCCTACTCCTACGCCACCCAGCATAACCCTGATTGAAGCCACCTTGGCTCTGGGACACTAGTTGCTGTACAAGGGATGCCAGCTCAGACCCCGATGAATTTTGGCCAGAATCCTCTTTGGACTTGCTCTCCAACTTGTTCTTTTTCTGGGCCTTTTGCCAGGTTTCCGCGCTCGAATATACCTTCTTCTCAATGTCATTGCCCAGCAGCCGAATCGCCAGGCCGTGTAAGGGGAAGCCCAGGGCCTCCTTGCCGCGGATAACCTTCAGGGCGGTCTTATACTCGGCTTTGTCGGGGTGGTCATGTATGGTCGCCGTATCCACAAGTACATCAACCGCCGCAATGATTTGGGCATTTGACGACGAATCTCTGCCGGCTAGCGCACGCACCTGTGCCAGGGCTGTGTCCACTGAGATGTTCGCGGATGTTTCTTGAAGCTTCCCTTCCGCATCTTCACCTCCAACGACGCCAGTCTGGTGTCCTCGTCACCGTTGTCCGGGGGTGCCGACTGAAAACCAAAGAGAGGTGAACATGTAACACGCCAGGACAGTCAATTACCCCAACAGCTCACATCCCCAAAACAGCCAACCCAATGACGATGAATCAATAACCAAGCCATCACCGTCACCAGACCGGATTCCTGCCGTAACCAAAGGGCGATCCCACCATGGTGGAGGTATAATTTTTTTCCCCTCCATCCCATGATCCCACCAACTTCCCTGATAAGGCTGAAGACTTCTCACCAGGACACCGCACACCGCGCTGGATTTGGGGACCTTTGAAACCCGTCGAACTCACTTGGTCGACATCTGCCTCAAACTGCTGAGCCACCAACCTGTTTATCAGCTTATAATTGAGGCCCACTTATTCCACATCAGGTACATGTACCGTTCCCCCCCCCCTTTCTTTCACGTTCACCCTTTTCCTTATGCCATCAGCCTTCACCTCCTCAGGGATTGCTGGGTTTGAGCTCGACGGGCCTGGAGGTCGTTGGTCCCGAATAGGTTGAACCCCTATTGGCCATCCGGATCGCCTTGTGGCACGCCAACTGCCTCGACCACAGGTCGTCCGTGAGGTGAGACATGCCAAGGATGGTCTGAAGGAAACGAAAAGAACCCAATATAGGCCCCCATTTTACTTCCTACCAAGCATGCCAAGTAGGCTTAGAATGTTGCACTGACCTTTAACTAAATAACCTCCCACTCATGCCACTGCTGAGGTTGCGATTGGCATGCCGATTCAGAAGACGCCGGAAAATTGTGCATAGACTTAGTGACAGCTTGAATGAAGTTCCTCCAAGGTGACAGTGTATACCACCACCATCGAGCTCTCGGTCCTGCGAAGAGTAGGCCTAGGCGTACCGTAGCCCTAGGCCTATAGGCCGACACCTTGCTGCTGTGCCCCCGAACGTAGGCCGGCCTCATGGCCTAGGCCCCGGCCAACATACACTACAGCGTCATGACGTCCAGCTACCTACTCTAACTCAGGGCCAGCCGGCCCAGTGCCCATTGCCTACCCTAGGCCTAGGCTCCTGGGAGGCCGAAGCCCCCCATGCTCCCACTAGCCGAGGGTCCTAAGGCCTCCCGGGGTAGGGCTGTCGCCCAGTGAAGAGCAGCTAGGCCTTGGCCTAGGCCCTAGCTAGTTGTCATGTCTGTCTCACGTGCATTAGGCCTAGGCCTATTGTGCATTGCATGCACGCATGGCCTGCAATGCTGCATGCCTGCTGCTGCTGCGTGCATGCGTGCAGGTGCATACGAAGGAGGCGGCCTCAATTAGGCCTACTAGGCCTAGGCCTATTATCAATTCATCATATTCATGATATGCCAGGCTGCTTATGGGCACCACGAACCAATGATTAAAGCAATGGTGAGACCGACGTTTATCTCATAGCCCGCTAGCTTGTGAAATTCCGCGGCCATTTCATCGCACGAATGATTGTAGGAGGTGCCCCTCCTTGAACGAGGCCAACTCCCCCTGGGTTTTTAGGGCCTTTTCCCTCAGTTCGTCGTTCCGACCCGCTTGCAGCTGCATTACAAGTGGCAGTAGATCTTTCCCTATTAGGGATCGATCGGTTGCCACACAGCTTTTGGGCTTCAATTGCTGATTTTCGCCGTTTTCTGACGCCATTTCGGTTCACCTCACTTGCAACCCCAGAATCGCCGCAGGGGTGACCGCACTTCGCCTCGTGTTCCCGCGCTTCCCGCGCTCTCTCCTCATTGGCGGACTCAAGGGCGTGACCCCCGACGGCCCCACGGGATTGGATGCTGCCACGAACTACCTCTAGTCATTATCATTATTATAATTACTGATCCACGTCGAACAAGACGGCCGCCATGGCCGACGCCCTTGCCCTCAACGTACCTCCGACATGTCAGACCCACGAACTCCTGACTTTCGAGGAAGGGTTGGGGCGTCACATTTATTTTCCTATATGCTCCCAGACTGACGACCCGGCACCAGCCCCGCCCGAGCCTTTCCCGCAAGCTCTATCAACCCTCATTCAGAACCGCACGCCGGCTGGTGACCACACACGACATCCTGGTGACATACCCCCGTTCGTGGCCCGTTGGATCACCGAGATCCAAAGCCCGATAATCAGGTCGCCTCGACCCCGAAAAAGCCAAGGGGATAACCAAGATCAACCCTGACAGTCGCCTCGACTATCAAAACTTTCCAGGCACCCAGTGCCAACCCGGGGGGGCCAACTTTTTTTTTGGGGGGGGGGGGGGAAGCGGCTCCCGGGGAACCAGCGTCCGTTCGCTTGGCTTCCTAGCAAAGGACTGACTGGCTGTCGTCAGCGCCCTCTGGAATTCACTAAGGAAATATTGAGAAGGAGAGAGAATGGGCCTCACATCGAACAGTACAATCATCGTTCCGCTGTACTTGCTAAAGTGGTTAATCTGTTTACCCATTCACACCTCGCGTAATCCCCACAACAATACGCTAATTACGCCGCGCGATGGTCGGAAAAACCCGATCTAATCTTCGGTAATTTCCGTGTACAATCAGCACGTCCCGTGTACAATGGTCAGAGCCCGAACAATAGAAGGGAACAATGGCAGTGGGATGTTGCCTACGCACAAAAACTGAAAAATTCATCGTTTTCATCGCGTCAAAACAGCACCTCGCAGCATCTCGTACATGTTGCCTGAACTAATCATCTTTTAAACTATCAAAACGGAATCCTCTTCAAACTTTTCAGATGCGAAGAATCTCATTATCATTATCGTCATCATGTTCACCTTAAAACATCGATATCTTTATTGGAAATAGTCCTTTTTCGATATTTTTTTCGCTAAAACACAGCGGAACGTTTATCAAATTCAGTCACCTTCGAACTGGCCGGTTATCTACTTCCGAACGTGGTGAAAAACGCAATAACATGCTTGGGGCGACGTGATATGTATTATAGATGGCGCTGCACTTAGAGAGCTGTGCGGAAAGGATGATTGCCTTCAAGGAGCTTAGCGTGCGTACCGAATAATAGAAGGGACACTGGCAGTTAACGACAATACAATGAGGCATGGGATCGTATTTTACTGGGATTAGGCCCGTTCTCTCTCCTTCTCAATAACAATTCCCCCCGTGCTCCACCCGAGTGGGTTTGGTGTCGCAACCAAGACCCGACGCCGAGGGTTTAATTTCTATTCTAAAATACATACCTCAAACTAAACATTCATAAAATTTAGGTTCTGTGCAATTTGTTTGCAAATAGGCCTAAAAATATCAGCGAGGACGCTCCGTCAGTGACGCGACATCAGTGAATCACGCACTCTGCGTACAAACCTGTCCATCGTGCCTGTATCGTGTATCTGTGTGCAGCACAGCAAGCTGCAGGAGTCGAAATGAGATCGCAGGGTGCTTTCTTCAACGGACTATCCGCAGGAAATGTAGCTGATGGAACAAAACTTCGTTGGGATAGGTCACTGAGTATCCATCTTGCCGACATTCGCAGCACTAACTCGCTGAATGCTCGAAGCGAGAAATGCTGGACGCCAGACGCCATTGGAAACACTGAGCGGGGTCTTGGTTGTGTCACCCAGACCCGCTACATTCAGAATGAGGTTAATGCATTATCCATTTGAAACATACGCACAAGGTACCAAGGTATTATAGAATATTCAACACTTGGTCGGTATGAAATACGGACGAGCTCGTGGAAGATCGAATTGGCAAACCGAACAAAATCACTGCAAAAGTCCCTCTGTAACTTTGTCCCCCCTTCAGATCCATAGGATCCGAAAGCTAGATTCTACTCAGAAATAAATGCGATTCAAGATGGGCATAGGTGCGATCACCAACAAATCACGAATAAAAAATCACCTTTTTTGATGAAAATTAAAACTTTCACAAAAATATCAGTTCAAAGGACAGCAAGATAATTTTGGTGTAAAAAGGTACCAAAGCAATTGTTATCATTATCAATGGAAATAAAAAGAAAAACTGTGCCTTGCTGCTATATTAGGAAATATTGAATTTAGGCTAAGTCGCTGTCTATTTACTTTTGACTTTAAAGGGTGTACGACGTCATTGTGACGTTGCGTAGACGTGACGTGACGCACGAAAATGCGCAAAATTTGCCCGCACACGGTGAGCATCTTGCTGAACAAAGTGCCACGTGTGGAACTTTGCTCAGCAACTTCCTCATCGTGTGCGGGGGGCTTAAAGCTGTGTTCACACTGAAACCGACTTGAAAGCGTTTTCTGGAAAACGTTTCAAGCCCCCCGCACATGACGCGCATCTTGCTGAGCAAAGTTGCACGCGTGGCACTTTGCTCAGCAAGTATGTGCGAATCTATTGCGCATGCGTTCAACACTTAGAAGGCCACATTCAAAAGTGTTTTCGCCGAACCGTTTTCAAGTCGTTTTGAAACCACTTCTGGAACCGTTTTCGTTAAAACGCTAGGCCTGTAGTGTGGCACCCTAAACCGTTTTAAAATCTTAAAACGTCCTCAAAACGTTTTCAAACCGTTTTAAAAGCCCAGTGTGAACGCAGCTGTGATCCGTCACGTCGCCGTCATGTCATAGTCGGGCTCCAAATTGTCCAAAAGAGGTCACTTAAAAACGTAGAAATATAAAGTTTTGGAAATTTAATCATAAACTGATTAGAAGTGAAGCATATTTTTCAATACATGTATCAACATTTTGATACTTTGAAAAAAGTGCAATATTTCTGCCCAGTTAACACAAAAAGTTGTAAACCACATATTCTGAGGTTAGCTTTATCTAACAACGGCATCAAAATTTCCTGAAAAGCACGAAAATCTCAAATTATCAAAATTTTGATATTCTCAAATATCTCAGCAACCACTCGACATATTTTGATGAAACAAAGCCCAAAATCCGTAGAAAGTTCCACTCTATCACATCTACAACAAAAATCACGAAAATATTACATAACAAAAAGTTGATTTTTGAGATTTTTTCTTATGAGCTATTACATTTTATGACATCTCCAAATTTCCAAAATTTTGATGCAGACATATGACAAATAAGATGTATTTTCATGTGGAACAAACTGTGTTAAAATTGGCCCAGTAGTATTTGAAATATTCACGGTATTAGGTGACGACAAAATTTATGTCCATGACTGTAGTTTTCTATGCGATTCAGCAAAATTTGTCTTCGGCATTATATCTAAATCACCATAGGAACACAAGGTTTCGGGACAGCATGGCGTCATATAATGAGACACAACGGCCTACATTTTCAAAGCTGTTTTAACGCTAAATGCATCTCAAAAAGATAAAACAATGTTTTAAAAGGAAAAATCATATAGAACTTGTTTCAGTTTTAAAACGCTCCGACGAAAACACATTTTACTTCATATTTTCCAGAGGGTTTTAGTGCTAAAACATATTTTAAATCTCTCTTAAAAGCGTTTTAGCTAGAGCAAGGAAGGACATGTCTAACTTCCTGTTGGCTTGTCTTGTGACAGACTCCGGTGTTATGTCTGCCAGTGTTTCTGAGGGTCAGTGTGTCCCCCTGTTGTTTGGGAAGCACTGGCAGACAGATTGACATGTTTCTCCGTGTGTCCCTTATTGTCAGGTCAGGAGTGGAACACTCACAGATGGAGAACACTCGCAGATATGTTCGCGGGCCCATATTTTCAAACCGTTTTAACTCTAAAATGCATTTTTATAGCATTTGCAGGCCTATGACACTGCCGGAAGAACCATTTTAACATTTAAAACGCTGCTGAAACAATGTTTCAGTAAAGGCGCGTTCACATTAGCACTTTAAAGCGATCTGAGACTAGCCTAAACAGTTAGTGGGCATTAACCGTTCATACTACAAAGTTTTTGATGCGATCTCAGGCCGGTCTAGCGAGTCTGCTTCTTGCAGCGAGTTTGGCGCGTCATGTCACCGCGCTGGCTGGATCGCTCCAAACTGTTCAGACACAATAGGTTTTTTTCATGGAGCACTGCTCTCCCAAGCGCATGCTTTCTACACCATTCATATTACAATAAGGGGTGGACCGAATGAATGAATGACTGTACACCGCTGTTGTTTCATTGGCTAGAAATTTACGAACCTGGTTCCCTGGGCTCCGACGGTGGCACTGACTATTCGTGCTCCGATACGAAGCGCCACCGTCGGACGCCCAAGGAAACAGGTTAGAAACTACCAGCACATTGCCGGCTAGACCACAGAGTAGTCTCTACATCTGACGATAAGTGCTGCACGGTGGAACTGGATACCGGTTTAATTGCCGGCAAACAGTGGGCGTCGCTGGTCAATAGCGCAAAAGGGTTGAATGAGTGAGCACATAACCTTTTGTCACCTTAATAATAGGGGCACAAGAAGCGCAGTCCAAAGCAAGCAAAGAGCATAAGAATTCAATTGTGGCGCATAAGCCTTTTGTCATTTAACGCTCATTGGGGGATTAGAGCATAGCGTCTATTGTGAGCGTTAATTGGCGCACAGCGCGGAGCACTGTATGTGCGCTCTGAACTGGATTNAAACAATTAATGGAACAATAAATGCGAGGCGCGCGGGCCGCGCGCGCTGCTCGTTAATTATGGCAAACAATAGAAGGGCGGCTCAACGCGCGGCGCATTTGGGATATGAAACTACAGTGTCCGGTTAGAGTAGGGGAGGTCGTTTTACATTTAATCCGCACTATCATTCATGCATGTTTTGATTTAGCCCATGATATGACTTCTTTGCCAAGGCTTGTGACATCGCTCCCCGTTTTCATCATGCACACCTTTGTGTTGACCACTAAAAAACAAGTGTTCTGATTGGTGCACGTGCGAGGGAAACACAAATCACGGCGAACTTCTCAATGATTTGCACGGACGAAGTATGAGGTTGTGTCTGACTTTAGTACAGACACTCATGTAGACGAAGATGGGGGACTGATCGCCAGTCTCATTGTTTACTCTTCCAAAGAAAACAGATTCTAACACACCGGTAGCATGGGGGCGTTGAAGTCCAGCAGGAACGGTCGAGCTGGTTATTCATTGCCATTGTCATCGTAGGCGGGGCGAGTATGGTATTGTTAGGTCAGCGAGAGCCAATCATGGTTTTCCTATTCAATAAAGTGGTCGAGGAGGGTTGGGCTTACCGCGTTGTGTCAGCGCGCGCGTCTTTTAATGAAAGAAACCTATTAAAAACTTTTGTAGTGTGAACGCGCCTGAAGCTAGACCGGTGTAACGTTTTTGAGCGTTCCCCATCTGCGAGTGTTCCCCTGCTATTGTCTGACGGAATAAGCCGCGACTCGACAGTGGAGGACACACAGAGAAACGTGTCGATCTATCTGCCAGTGTTTCCAGAACAAAAGGGGGAACACTGACACACGGAAACACTGAAAAACTTTACACCTGCCTAGCCAATGCGCATTCCCGAATGCGAACTGGGGAATTCGGTCTCAGATCGGTGAACGCGGCTTAAGAACAACGTTTTATCTTAAAGCACTTTTTAAAATATGAGTTTAAATTGTTAAAACAAGTTTCGGATAAAACAGCTTTGAAAATTTGGGCCAACGTGTTCAAAATAAGGCGCAGATTTTTCTCAGATGTGACACAAACATCCGTATGAGTGTTTGCATAGTGGCGAGGCTACCGTATGATCAGGCATTTTGAACTGGCCCGAGGAAGGTTGAGGTCAGTTGTTCCGCTTTTACACGGGGAAAATGACCGAACCCTCCTCGATCCAGTCTCGATCCGAAACGCAATCGCACCATGCACAAAGGGCAATAGAGAGTTTGAGATTTATTTGATATTTTTAGATAGTAGCCTATCGAATAAATCGCGCCCCCTGGTGGCCGCTATCTTGAATTTCAACATGGCCACCCCTCGTAATGTGTTCAGGGGACCCCCTGAGTCACGCTAGGGAGGGTGCCCTTTGAGATTTTTTGCAAGTCGCCGAAAAATCTACTTTGAAATTCAGGAGCCGCTAACACTGACTTTATCATTGGACCCAAGCACTGAGCTTTGTACAGGAAAATGGGACCCGATGTACAGCTAACTTTTGAATGGTTGGATTTACACCCAATAAATGGTGCCAACAGATAGAAACATGGTGCCTCGTAATCATATAAGCATGTTTTTAGTAATTTTTAACTTGTTACGTAATTGGAAACGGCGTTTTTATGTATTTTGACCAACTTTGTGTTAATTTGCATAAAAAACGTCATTTCTTATTACATAACTACTGAAAACAATTAAGAACATGCCTGTCTGCTTCTGAGGCACCATGTTTCTATCTGTTGGTATTTATGTGGTGTAAATCCCACCGTTCAAAAGTTAGCTGTACGTCGGGTCCCATTCTCCTGTACAAAGCTCAGTTCCTTCTCTGTGACCTACCAAAAGAGGGTAATTTATATTACCCTCGTAAAATGGCGGCTCTCCAGTCTGTCGATTCGGTAAGTTTATCTGATCTTATTCCTTCCCTATTCGATTTTAGCAGTCCCCCTATGGATGTGCTTGTAGATAAAACTGTCAGGAACACGCCAGTATATGTGACGAACCCCTGTAAGTGCTAGTATTCGAGTAATTTGGCCGTGAAATTGCCGACTTTGACGAGGGTAATATAATCGGGATATTTGAAGCATACGAGGTAATACTGAATTTATATAACCCTCGTCCAATCGCCAAATTTCAGCGTCTAATTTCGGGAAAGATCGGGATTTCAGCATGTTATGCTATAGATGACTTGAAAGAGTAACATTTTCTCCACCTACCTGCAAAAAGCCAGCTTCGTAGCTACATCTTGTAA
>NMRB01000833.1:119286-140701 GCA_002633025.1 Notospermus geniculatus | reverse complement strand
TTATCACAGAGGTGAGCACAATGGCCCTGGCCATTTCATTGTTCGTATTGTGCATGTCCAATTTTGTAGCGTATACCGAATACCGAATAGCGTATAGCTCTATGTAATCGGAGCCTTATAGAGCGGAGGTGACACCTATCGAGGCTAAAGCGGCGAATCCACTGTCGCGATTTGGCCTTGAGACGGGGTTGCGGTCCCTTGCGATCGCCTTATATGGCCATCGGAAGTCCTTATAAGGTAACCGCAAGGGAACGCAACCGCTTCTCAAGCCAAAATCGCGACAGTGGAACACCCGCTTTATTGTTCAAGAGATGCGGTGTGCCAATCACACTTTGAATCGTCATGAATAATAGCAAAAATAGATAATCTTATCTATTTTTGATAATAGGTGGCATCTGTGTACTCTAATTTCAAATTCACGCATATTCTCGTGTGGTCTGCTTCACCGTGGATAACCCCATTTGGCATTTCCTGCAAGCTCAGCTACAAAGAATGTCTGTCAATCAAGAGGTTAAAATGCAAGTCTTTGAATTTGGACTAATTCTCTTTGTACAGATTATCCACACAGATTGCAGCCTCATCTGAGGGTAAAGGTTTGGGCAGCGGAAGACAGCAAGCATCATTGGTTGATATGATCAGGCGCAGGAGATCGAGCCTTCCTGCGAGTTCAGACTCCTATGTCCAATTGATGAATGCCAGGTCAAAGACAAGAGCAGGCAATGTGCCGGCGACAGCATCTGTTGCTGGCAAGTATTTTTACCAAAGGATTCATAAAAAATTATGTTGTTATGATCACACCATTCTTATCACTGCATACGCTTTTTGCTGAATGCAATTTTACTTGACGACATCGAACCTGGGTACACTTTATGTGTACCCAGGACGACAATAACCCCTTCAGCCAATGTGGAGGCGTACATTGCAATCATGCCAGATTGCGTTAAGCCTAGCGAACATCACACTTGTGACTGGAGACAACTAGTCGTCACTGAGCTACTGGCGACTGGGAGGACCTAGCTGTAACTGGAGGCGACTGATCAGTCGCCAGAAATGGTCCATGTACGCACCCTTTAATGCGACTCGCCGGAACTGAGATTTTGCCAGTCACCGCGAGTTGCACATGTTCAACTTTCTAGCGACTAGTTGTACCCAGTTTCGTTCAGTCGCTGCGATGTACGGGGGTTTGTAACTGAGCAGTACCAGTTTTCTGAGCGAAATCTGGTCTCGTCGAGTCTCAACGCCCCGGATGTTGCATGAACCTGAGTTTCCGCCAGTAGCAAGTGCGATATACGCGGTCAGGACATGACGACTGATTGGATCCTCCTAATTTTACTCAGTTGCTGAATTTGTGATGTGCGCGTACAGCGCGTACATCACCAGCGACTGATCATATCAGTTACTTCCAGTCGCAAGTGCGGTATACGCCTGGCTTTAGTCGATATAAAAGATGTTGACAGAGAGAAAAGTCACATGCTCCAAAATGAGGTGCATTTATTGATTCTTTCAGATGAGGAACCTTCTGGTAGTGCCTCAGGGGTAAGTATCATTAAGGAAACCACTTTGTTCTTTTGCCTCTGGAGAAGGAGAGAGAGGCAGAAACAACAACATTCAATTCAATGTCAGGACCAACAGCTATTGTTTTCCGCCCTTACTACTATAAGTGTATAAGTGGATTCCTTGGTCCACAGTTGTAATGTTTGTCATTTGTTGACCGGTTGAATAAACACTGTCCCTGGTTAGGACTTCATTAGCTCTGCTGATCATCTTCTTGAACAATCCAGGGTTCATATTGCTACACCTTCAGACTACCCGAAGGTGGAGTGAGAGTAGGCCTTTATTTCCAGATGTCTCTTGATACATGTATGTCTGAAAGAAACCAACTCTTTGGCCATTTTCATTGTCTTTTGAGGTTGCGAAAGTGACTGCTGATACTCCTTCATTGCTGAAGAAAGTAGCAGACAAAGGTAAGTCCCGGTGTACTGTTTTTCACTGCCCCCCGTTTGCCAGTGCCTCCCAACAAAAGATTGACGGAATAAGCGGCAACGTGACAATGAGGGAGGCACTGATCAACATGTCTTTCTGTATATGAGTGTCCGCCGAACAATAAAGCGGGCATTGTCATACGGGGGGCATTCTCACACATTACACCTGTATATATGTAACTGCCCTGGACTTACTTAATAGACGTTTGCTAAGCTAACCATTGGTTCCACCAAAAATACACAGGCATGCGAAAAGTGGAACTAAATTTTCACCAAAAAGCCCTGTTTGGATGGATAGTAAACGCTATACAGAGCTTAGAAAATTTGGCATATAAATAGACAGTACCAAGACACATATTAAAGTATATTAAAGGTTAAAGTATCCTAACTACCTCTATTTATGAGGTGTGGGTGGAAGTCCTTTTCGGTTCGATTGGACTTCAACATGGCTGTAAGGCGGCCATCTTGAATGAAATGGCCCATGGACCATGTGCTCACTCGTTTGGACATACAGTGACAGAGAGAGGTACATGTCAGTTATGAGCAATCTGGGTCGAGTCATTCCCAAGTTGCAGGACTTCAATGATTGTTGGGTTATGCCGCCTGGCGGCCATATTGGATGTCCGATCGGGCCAAAACTTCACATGCACATAAAGGTCATCTAGAGGGAGCCACATAGCACATTTGAGCGCTCTAGGTCAAGTCGTTCCTGAGTTATAGCACATTTGATGATTTTCAGGTTACGCCACCTGGCGGCCATATTGGAAGTTTAATCAGGCCAAAATTTGACGCACTTGTAAAGGTCACCTAGCGGGAGGTAAATATCAAGTTCGAGAACTCGGGGTCAAGCCATTCCTGAGTTATAGCACTTGGTCGATTTTCAGGTTACGCCACCTGGCGGCCATATTGGATGTCCGATCGAACCGAAACTCGGTAGTTTTGAAGGTACCCCTCTAATACATGTTTATGCAAGATATGAAGATGCTTGGTGAAATAATGAAGACCTGTGGCAGGTTCGTCACTTTTGTCGAACTTTGACCTCTGTGACCTTGAAAAGTAGGTCAAATCAAAAACCCGTTATATATGTTATGTATCCTAATTAGATACACCTATGATAACAATTTGGAGACGATCCAGTCATTAGTTCAGGAGTTATTGCACTTTTTGTGTTTTTGGTTTTGGCCACCTGGAGGCCAAGCCAAGAATCGAATCGGACCGAAACTTGGTGTCATAGGTCATCTGACCTAGGGGCATATATGTACCAAGTTTCAGATCAATAGCTCCAGCGGTTACGAAACGTGCCCTGCTAACGGACAACGACGGACGACGACGGACGACGGACGCCGCAGGACGATAAAAGCTCACGAGTGAGCTAAAAATTGACTTTGGCCATATCTCACCGGTAGTAAATGTTATGATGTTTCATTGTTGCCTAAATATCTATGCAAGTGTCCTGTACATTCCTGCTAAAATTTCAGTTCCGACGAACGGCACGTGTGGCCACCAGGTGGCCATCCTGAAAAATAGAATTTTTGACATCTGTGTGACAGGAAAGCAGTTTGTTCACAAATACCACTTGTATTCATTGGGTGATTTTAAAGTTGGTGTTCTGCTGGTGTTCCGTGTTAGTGTTCCGTGTTAGTGTTAATTTGAACTCCTTCACACCAGTGTTAGTGTCACACCAACACTGGTGTTAGTGTAACACTAACACCAAAGGTTCATGAAGGCGAAGGTGTTTGTGTGCTGGTGTTTGTGTGCTGGTTCAGTGCTTCAGCAGGTATTCGATTGTGATTAGGGCCCCTTTCGGCCCTATCAACTATATCCCAGATACTACTTCTTGAAATGGAATGAAAATCATGGCTGCCAGAATAACACTAGCTGTAAACTCATCCAGGTGTTAACGCTTAGAGGTTAGTGTTAACACCTACAGAAAAGCCATTACAAATTGATGGTCTGAACACCAAGTTCAAATTAACACCGGTGTTTGGTGTTCCAGACGGTGTTGGTGTTACACTAACACTCACCAACACTAACTGTAAAATGAGGTCACACCAACACCAGGTGTTGACACCAAGCAGTTTATATCAGGTGTCCCAGACAGTGTTAGTGTTACACTAACACTAAACACCAGATTTTAACACCAACTTTAAAATCACCCATTGTATTCAGAAATTGTACTCCTTCTGGGTGCCATCATCTTGAGTTTATGTCATTGACTGATAATACTCATCACATCATAAAAATACTTCTTGGTGTGTTCAGCTTGATCTTATCTGTACTGATCCTTCAACATTCACCATGAGAGTCAAGTTTCACACTTAATCACGGAGACTTATCACAGGGGTGAGCACAATGGCCCTGGCCATTTCATGTCGAACTTTGACCTCTGCTGACCTTGAAAAGTAGGTCATATCAAAACCCCGTTATATATGTTATGTATCCTAATTAGATACAAGATACAGAAAAGCACAAAATTGACACACAAAATGATAATAAGCAAGAAGTCAATCTCCAGAATTCACGAATTTTCGACCCCAACCGGGGTCTTTTTCAAGTGGAACTTTACAATCTGAAACTCTAGAAAAGACTGAGAAAAGACTAATTAGAAAAGACTAGACTAAAAAAGACTAGAAAAGACTAATTAGATACACCTATGATAAAAATTTGGAGATGATCCAGTCCTTAGTTCAGGAGTTATTGCACTTTCTGTGTTTTCGATTTTGGCCACCTGGAGGCCAAGCCGAGAATCGAATCGGACCGAAACTTGGTGTCATAGGTCATCTGACCTAGGGGTATATTTGTAGCAAGTTTCAGATCAATAGCTCCAGCGGTTACGAAACGTGCCTTGCTAACGGACGCTGCACCACGACAAAAGCTCACAGGTGAGCTAAAATGTATTTTGGCTCATAACATATGCACAATACCACAAAGTTCTAACCCGGTATGATGTTTCCCTGGAACACATTGACTTGACACTGTCTCGTCGTTCGCTCTTCTGGTACATTCACCCAAGTGAGCACATGGTCCATGGACCATTCATTATTGGAAATGCATTAGAAGGGAACTGGGCCGGTATTTATGAAACGTTTTAAGATACATGTAAGTATGCTCAAATTACCCACCTAAGCTATCACGTACCTTTTTTTATACATCGGGTGGCCCCCCCCCCAAAAAAAATCTTGATTTCTCAACAACTTCCCATTAGAATTCAATGAAATTTGGTGCTGTATCATTTAAAGGTGTTTTGTTTAACGTGTGAAATTTTTACATTTATACGTTTGGTATTAGGGCCCTGTCAGTCAGTATAAAAATTATGGTAAAATAATGTGATTACGGAATCCAATAAGATACGAAAAAACCCATCCCGAACTTCAAATTGCTATTTTTCAAAAACTATCTATTATAACCCCACGAAAATTTATTCAATACTGTTCCGTGGCAATGTTTCTACAATGTGAAAGTTTCAGCTTAATATCTTTGGTATTAAGAGTGTGGCACCATAGTAATCATTGATCATATTTTAAGAGACAATGGTGAAACTTTGAAACGCTTGATTCAAATATGGCGTTTTAGTAATGAGTGCCACGGCGTAGACACTGAAGTTATTGGATTAATACTTTCACATATTAGAGCCAATATCACGAGGCGGTGTGAGACAAAATTTCATTAAGTTGTAGTAAAGTGTTTTTGAGAAATGAAAATTTAAAGTTCGGGAAATGTTTATCCACCCGTTTCTTATAGGACTCCGGAATCGCATTTTTCCCCTATTAGTCGGGTCAATATATAAAAAAAACTGCCGAATCTGGAACAAATTGCAACAAAAGGTTTTTTGACGGTTTCTTGTAGTTTGGACATTGGACAACAACATATTAAAAATCGCAAAAAATCGCACGACCGGAAAGTCGGAAAAAACGTTGCCATAGCAACCACACTAGGTTTTCATTAAAAAATGACTTTCCCATTATATTTTCGCCAATTTCGGTTCTTTTGAGACGAATTTTTGGAACAATCACACACGTCATCCAACACACATTTTTTGATACATTGCCTAATTATTCTACTTTCCTGGTTACCATGGCAACGGGTTTCCGTCAATTTTAATGAATTATATTACTCTCCTATCACCTATATTTATCTGAAGTCACTGACAGTCAGGCTGTCCCATCCATGATATAAAGTTCCATCATGACCTATTGATGACGTTGGATCATGTTACGTCATGACGTAATGCTTAACGCTGCTGCCTGTTGTGAATCTGAGGCCAGAATCCGACAGTTAAATCCAATGGCATTTTGTGATGATTTTGACGTAGGTTGGTCGGGTCAAAATGACCTTCAAGACAACCGAGCCCTCAACAAAGTGTAGTGGGATGGTTTTCCAGATGGATTCTTATTCTTTTGATTATGGAGCTGACTTCATGAAAATTATCAAATGTTATATGCTCAAATAGCCGTGAAAAGTGTTGCCATAGTTACCATATCGCAGTATTGTGTAAAAAGTATAACTTTTTCTGCTATATTTCATTCGATTGTTGATCATTGTCAACGAAAATTGGTGAAAGTAATAAACATCTTATATGTGATATTTCTTTTCAGCAAATTCGTTTTTAATACATTTTGTTACCATGGCAACTGTTTTTCTAAATTCATGCTTTTAGGTTCTGAGAGCCAACATTAAATTCCAAGCCTGGTGTTGAAGCTAATGAATTCAGTGATATATTTTCACCAAGAATCTATATTTTAAGTACACCAGTTATTCTAACTATTTTCAAATCCAATGCCTCTTGACTTAAGGCGGGATACTGTAGTTACCATAGCAACACATGAATTCGTTTTTTGGCTGCTAAGTGAAGAAAATATGCAAGAACTGTTATATCATCTCCTTCAGAGTTTATTTTTCTGGAGAATATGGCAAATATATTGCGTAACCAGAGCACCAACTTATTTAAGTGAAATATTGAATTTTTATAATCAGTTGGTTTCCATAGTAACAATATAATCAATTTCTCGCCAGCATAAATATCTGAAAAAAGCAAAGTTAAATGGCGAAATTTGGTAATTCCGCCAGTTTTAATGACAGAATTTTGTTGCAAGGTTTATATTGAAGTTGATCCTTTAATTTTTCTCCTGACTATTTACATGTGCAATGTTGGGTTGCCATGGTAACCAATGAGAGAATCTTGCTGACCGGAAAATCTGGAGATGTGACATGATGAAATAACAGAATAACTGGCTTCCAAACCGACAATTAAATCCAGCGGCTGACCTGTTTTTTAAAGTTCCTCTGATTTATTTCAATTATGGTATATAATGCTAATCTTGTGTTGCCATGGTAACAGTTGACGAACAAACTTCAATGTACTACATGTAATTCATGGATCACACAACATTAAATACGGTAATGCATCAATAACTTTTATGAAGAATGCACGAGTAATTATCATTAATACCTGTTTGATCCTCTTGTTTATCCTTGACATGCTTACTAGCAGAAACATATAACAGAATGTTTCTGTTACTAAGTCAAATGTCCAAAATAAGTTGCTGTCATTACCATAGCAACCATCAGAATCTATAAGCTAAGGCATGAATGAACATAAAGCATTTCTGTTTTTGAAGAGAAAACTGTTAAAGGTGAAAATTGATTGTGCGATATTTATTAGCAAAACTTGAAACAAGACATAGCCATCCTCTGGCTTGAAATCGACAGGAAACAGAAGTCGTTTTTTGCATCCATGGCAACATGATGAAACAAAAAATTGGTAATTTTGGGCAACAGCATTTGTACACATCATTTGAGTCCACCTGAAAAAGCAATCCATAATTAGAATGTTCTTGGACACATATCCCAATAGACTCTATCACTCCAATAGAGCGCAGCACCTGACGGTAACTTGCTCGGCCAACAGCGTCACGACGTCCCGTCCCCCATTCTGAACGCGGTGACGTCACTCGAAAAACCTCCACTTGTTTCAGCGATCATGACGTCGTCTCAAGTCAAGATGTCATGGAATGAGTACGGGACGTCGTGACGCTGTAGTTACCGTCAGGTGCTGCGCTCTTTTGGACTGATATCGTCTATTAATATTTTCGTTTTGGCTTGATTAAATGAATTTGGGGTGGATGCTACAGACTTATCAATCTCGTTGCCTTAGTTACCTTGGATATGCATAGCTGCTGTAGCATGCTTATGTCTTCTAGGCAACGAATGAAAATATAAAATACTTAATTCTCCCTTCAAACCCATCAGTGGAATTTCAGAAATGGTTCTGCAAAAAGCCATTATTATGCTATAATAATGGCTTTATAATTTATAGTTCGGTCAATAAGCTCAAAATTGTGACCCGATCAGGACATAGCGGACAAAAGCGCCATTTCTGGCCCAAATGTTCCTTTAATATGGTACTTCAATTCTAGAAGGGGCGCCCAAGTCAGATCACCATGGTAACGTCAAAATCGGTGTTGAAGTTTAGGACACTGACTTTATCACTGGACCCAAGAACTGAGCTTTGTACAGGAAAATGGGACCCAATGTACAGCTAACGTTTGAACGGTTGGATTTACACCCCATAAATGTATTATCAACAGATAGAAACATGGTGCCTCAGAAGCAGATAAGCATGTTCTTAATTGTTTTCAGTAGTTATGTAATAAGAAATTACGTTTTTTATGCAACTTAGCACAAAATGGGTCAAAATATATAAAAACGTCATTTGCAATTACCTAATCAGTTAAAAATTACTAAAAACATTGCTTATATGATTCTCTCGACGTCGTGGGTTCCTAAGGCAACCGAAAACTACACGTGAGAATAGTCAACAGCAAAATGTGAGGACCAAATAGAATAGCCTGTCAACGAAATTCCTGGACTGGTACCCGGTCCCATAGCTCACGGAGAAAGGGACCGGTATTGGGTGGCCATACGTGGCAGAAAGCTGCCAGCTTATGACGTCACAGAAGATTCTTCTCAGTACTGAGAAAGGGCTTACTTACCCCACATCCCAAAATAGCAAACTAATCAACTGGGTCGTTACATCAGGCAGTACAAAAAGAGCTAGTCAATCAACTGCGACGTTACATCAGGCAATAACGGTCCCTTATCCGTGAGTTATTGGTACCGGGTACCAGTCTACGAATTTCCGAGGGGTAAAGCTGGTTTAACTTCAAATTGTAATCACTTCGATTTGCCGGTCTATCAGATATCCATGCATACAGGAAATTTATTTCACCAGAACCATGGAAATCAACTGATTATAAAAATCCAATATTCCACATCAAAACGATGGGTATGTGCTAATGTAATATATTTGCCAAATTCTGAAGAAACATACAGTGTGGAAGAGACGATAAAAAGTTTTGTGTATTTTACCTTCATTTTGCAGCCAAATTCAATCTTGTTGTTGCTATGGTAACCATGCCCTCACTGTCAGACAGGACTCAATTAAATCAACAATAGACAGAATAGTAAGTTTAAATAAAATTCAGGTTCCTGGTAAAAATATAACAGGGAAACCATTTCGTTTTGGCACCTGTTTGGCAATTCGATTATAGAGCTCAAGACTGCAATGGCGTGAACTTAGAAAAACAGTTGCCATGGCAACAAAATGGTTCTAACAAATGATTTGGCACTAACAAAATATCACATATAAGATGTTTGTTGCATCCACCAATTTCTGTTACCATTGATCAATAATTTACTGAAATATGGCAGAAAGTTTTTCTTTTCCCAAAATACTATAATATGGTTGCTATGGCAACATTTTCCGCAGCTATCTTGTTGTGTAACGTTTGTACAGTTTAAATAACTCAACTCTATAATCAAAAGAATAAGAATCCATCTGGAAAACCATCCTACTACACTTTGTTGAGGGTTCAGTTGTCTTGAAGGTCATTTTGACCCGACCAACCTACGTCAAAATCATCACAAAATGCCATTGGATTTAACTGTCGGATTCTGGCCTCAGATTCACAACAGGCAGCAGCGTTAAGCATTACGTCATGACGTAACATGATCCAACGTCATCAATAGGTCATGATGGAACTTTATATCATGGATGGGACAGCCTGACTGTCAGTGACTTCAGATAAATATAGGTGATAGGAGAGTAATATAATTCATTAAAATTGATGGAAAACCGTTGCCATGGTAACCAGGAAAGTACAATAATTAGGCAATGTATCAAAAAATGTGTGTTGGATGACGTGTGTGATTGTTCCAAAAATTCGTCTCAAAAGAACCGAAATTGGCGAAAATATAATGGGAAAGTCATTTTTTAATGAAAACCTAGTGTGGTTGCTATGGCAACGTTTTTTTCAACTTTCCGGTAGTGCGATTTTTTGCGATTTTTGGTATGTTGTTGTCCAATGTCCAAACTACAAGAAACCGTCAAAAAACCTTTTGTTGCAATTTGTTCCAGGTTATTCATATATTGACCCGACTATTTTGATTTATAAATTGAGTGATACGGCCCCAATACCAAAGCTATCAAAGCAAAAATTTTACACGTTAAACAAAACATCTTTAAATGATATGGTGCCAAATTTCATTGAATTATAACGGACAGTTGTTGGAAAATCGAAATTTGAAGTTCGGCACGTTTTTTTTTGGGCCACCCGATATATAACCTTTATTTGATCATATGAACAAAAAGGGGAACGAAAAAAGCAACACTCTCTGCTTATCGCTCGTGCCCCCTACAGTAACATACAATGACAAACTTTTACATTACATGGCTTGATGTGGAATAGGAATGTGTACACTAGTGAAATCTTTTTGATCTTAAAATAAAGTTTTGGATTATTCTAAAAAGTGATTCATTTTTGTCGACTGAGAAATTTTCGTACCTTACTTAAAGCTGAACTAGATCAACAAAAAGCCCCCATGCGACGAGCAAGAGAAATGCTAACGCCCTGCAAACAACTCACACGAAGGCTCAGAACATGATAGACCCGACGATGCCAGGAGGGCGCCACCTTATTTGTCTTAGGGCAACAGAGCTGTCAAGAACTCTGGATACCTCCTACACAACTCAAAGAAAAAAAATATAGCCAATTTAGATGGGATTCGAACCGTCCACCTTCTGATTCGTAATCCAACACTTTATCCACTCGGCCAACGAGCCAGCTGACAAGAACATGATTTATGTTTGTCATAGACGTAGACCTTCGATTTGCGTAATAATACTATGAACAAGAGAAAACTCACGAAGCCTACCAACAATATCGGTGGCGAATGGGGAAGACGGTGGAGCAAAGACAACAGGGCGCGGGTTCGATTCCCAGCTGGTTCGAACTTTTTTCCTCTTTCAAAAAAGTGTTCAGCAGGAGCTCACCAGAGGATGTTGACACCTTGACAGCTCGAAGACAAATAAGGTGGCGCCCTCCTGGCATCGTCGGGTCTATCATGTTCTGAGCCGTCGTGTGAGGTGTTCAGGGCGTTAGCATTTCTCTTGCTCGTCGCATGGGGGCTTTTTGTTGATCTAGTTCAGCTTTAAGGTCGATCTATAGTCATTGGGTTTTCCCCCAAACAAGCGCATTCCAAGCGACCCACTGGTGCGAAACTCAATGAATCAGTCTGACGTGCGAACACCAATTGTTAATAACAATTGGTGTTCGCACGTCAGACTGATTCTGTCCGATATTGGTATGGGTAATTTGATAGATGGTGATACACCTAGGGCATGTGATCTTCGAGTAGCAAGAAAATTGATCATGTCTGTATTTTGCGATACTTGGAAGCGGGTTTTACCTACAAAACCGAAGTTGCGTACTTACGTGAAGTTCAAAAGTAGTGTTAACACTGAAAATTATGTAGTGTCATTCCTACCTAGGTACCAACGATCGCTCTTTGCTCAGTTCCGGTGCGGTGTTTTACCGTTAGAAATTGAAACGGGACGTTTCTCTGGCACACCTGCTGAAAACCGTATCTGTAAGCTATGTACTCTTGGTGAATGTGAAGATGAGCAGCACTTTCTATGTATTTGTCCACGTTATAATACCCTTAGCTTTCCATTGTTTGCCACAATCAGAGGTCAAAACCTGTACAGCTGCACAAAGTCTAACCTCCAAATTTATTGTTGAAGCATGGAAAGTTCGTCGGAAGGCGCTTTATTCTACTCGTTAATAATGTATTTCTTCTAACTACTGTCCTGCGTCCTGCCACCTACAGTGTTAATTCATAATGTTTTTAAGCTGTGGGATTTCGATCCGTCCCACCGGCCAGGCATCAATGTTGCTTTGTGGTAGTAACTCGCGTAGGGTTTTAGCTCATTTGGTCAGCGGAGCTAGTCATATGTATACTGAGTGGCGTCCGTATGTGTGTGTGTGTGTGTCGTCCGTTAAACTGGCACGTTTCGCAACCGCAAGGCCGAGGGTCATGAAAGTTGGTGGAGGGGTAGGCCCTAGGAAGGACTCGAAACAGGACCAAAAATTTTTGCGATCTGACCTACATTCTGCTCTCCAGGGGGCATTTTCCGTAAAATGGAAAACCCCAATAACTCGGTCCAGAGGCAATATATCAAACTGAAATTGATAGGGTATGAAGCTTGATTTCTGGTACACCAAGTGCAATGGAAATTAACTCGAAATTTGTTCTCCAGGGGGCGCTAGGTGACAAAATAGAAAACAGCACTATTTAAATTTCCCGCGCCAGTTACTTTGACATGTTGGATGCTCTTTTGTTCATGGAATGAGGAATCATGGGAAATATCGTGTGCTTGCACAAAGTGAATCGAGATGAAATATACCTATGATCATCGCATAAAATCCCAATGATCATAGACAATCGCCTTATAAAATCATACGTGAGTGGTATTTTAGAGTACCATCAAACAATAACTGAAATTATTTTTCATCAAAACGACATGAGTGGGTTCAAAATATGACGATATATATTGGAAAAAAATCACAATGATCGAACCGACAACAGCGATCTCGGCTTCATGCACGTCATTCCAAGTCTTCAACTCGGGCTGCTTTCATAGTGTGCTGCCTTAGAAATTGTTAAAATTTGACATATTTAGATTATTTGATACATATTTAGTCTGATTGGGACCATTAACGACGAAGGGATATGATAATTTTGGTGCTATCAGCCGAATGAGGCCTATCGTCGGCCCCTCGCTTTTCACTGCTCGATCTCTAATCGGCTTCTCATTCGTCATTTCGAGTCTCCGACTCTGGCTGTTTTTGTTGCGTATGACAATAAAAATTCCTTTTATTTCACACATTTCGATAGCATGACATGTCTTTAGTTTGATTGGGACCATCAACGACGAAGGGACAGGGGACTCGGGGTTTCATCAGGTGAAGTTCAGGACACATCGCTCTCCACAAAGCGACACGGCGACCGTCATTATGGATTTTGTCTTTAGTCCGAACGTCTGACTCGTATTGCTTTGCGGCCGTCAGTTCTGCAAATGAGCAACAGGAGGCAGCGTTCGGACTATTTTGTCTTATTTGTTCTCATTTGATAAACCGAGAAGAGACGAATTCTGTCCCGGCCGCGGCTTATCCTTCCTCCAGGAAGTTCATGTTGAACTGTCGGAGACTGTCAAAACACCCTGTTGTATTGAATGGCAAGCTACTATTGAATGGTGGCAGAAATATTTCTGATGGTGGACAGCATCGCCAGATCAGATATATGCCCCTTCTCATTTCATCCACCATTAGTGACGTCAGTCATGGATTGGTTCCCATGTTAACTCCTTCCCACCCAATGCGTCTCAAAAGATATCTATCTCAGTTCACCACGAATTGCAAGCCTATCTGGTATTAACCCATTGTCACCAAGTAGGTCTAATACAACATCCATCTCGACTCATAAGTGATATAGGCCTATTAACCCCTTCCCATCTGATGCGAGGGTCCGTGATTTCGATTCCGGCGGAGAGTTACATAAAGCCCAGTTGAGCCAAGGTAGTTATGTTTGTTATTATTATCAAACTAAATGAAGTGTTGGTTTGAACTGACCTATTTCCATGACCTAGTGACCTACTTAAAGACCAGTTGAGCCAAGGTAGCCATGTTTGGTATCAAACTAAAGGTAATGAAGTGTAGGTTTGAACTGACCTACTTCCAAGATCTAGTGACCTACTTAAAGACCAGTTGAGCCAAGGTAGTCATGCTTGGTATCAAACTAAAGGTAATGAAGTGTAGGTTTGAAGTGACCTACTGCCATGACCTAGTGACCTACTTAAAGGCCAGTTGAGCCAAGGTAGCCATGTTTGGTGTCAAACTAAAGGTAATGAAGTGTAGGTTTAGAGTGACCTACTTCCATGACCTAGTGACCTACCTAAAGACCAGTTAAGCCAAGGTGTCATGCTCTTTGTTTTTTATACTGGTAATAAAATCCATTGGACACAGTCAGTTTACAGTTCAACCTCTCCTTTACCTTCTTCATTTCACCTACAACTACACCTCAAGTCAACTGTCAGCTGAGCGCCAAGCCCATGGGCCTCTTGTTAAAAAAAAATGACTGGCCGCTGGGACGGAGGAAGCCCCAGAGTTATCACGTCTCTGGATCAAAGTGACAAATAAGCCCAGGAGGGCTGGGTGTTGTGTGCTATGTCTTCCTTCCTGTACATGAATTTTATGTAACACTTGTCACTATAATAAATAAACTACTACTACTACATCATAATGAATAATAATCGCCTCTAAAGTCTGGCAACATCTATCTTTGACCTAATGGAATGCGGAAGTTAGGAAATTGACCGTTGGATTTTCCACGGACCTTTAATCACATGCGACTATTGAATGACCGGTGGACAACACGAACAATCGAAAACCACCACAAGTTATTGACAGGCGTGATTAAAATCTGCAAAGCTCTGCCACATTACATGACTTCCGCATTCCATTAGGTCGAAGATAGGTGTTGCCAGACTTTACTCTGTTCGCCAATTTTAGGCCGCGTTAGCGCTGAAATAGATTTTATTGTTGTCAGTCAATTATAAGCCTTGGCATTCAATGGTCCGCTGATTTGCCCACGTAATATTCGGAAACGCACTATAGTGAACGTGTGTTGCAAATAGTAAACAAACCCACGTGAAGAATAAAGTTTCAAACTTTCGAGCAGTTTTTCTCCCACTTTTATAAACATTTTTCAAACTTTGAAAATGGAAATGTGTTGTTCACCAAATGGAGCTTGTCCCTATAACAGCCGATTCTGGGTTTTTGAAGTAGATGGCCGCGAAATTCACGAAAATTATGTGGAGTTAAAGCTAAACTTTGTTAATTATAAGCATAATTAACATATTTTTTTAAAATCTGCGGTTATACCGACATGCGCTAGGTATGGCTGCGTCTTTTTCAACAGAGTTTGCTTCGATGCGACATATCATGTTGACGTAAAATTGCTCAAGGAAATTTTTTCGGCCTTTCCAACAAAGTCATTTTTCTGGGCAATCCGGAAATAGGATCAAGTTATTTAGCGTGAAAGTTCACTTAAATACTTCATACGTAACGTACCGTACCAGAAATGTTTTTGTAATCATTGTTATCAATGAATTATCACGAATTTAAGTTGGGCAGTTCGCCGCCACGCAATCGGTATAGATCGACCTTAATGTAGCTCTTAGGCACCATACTTAGCTAGGGAGGGTAATTAGAATTAGGTATAGTATAGTATGAATACGAAAGAAAAGATGGCATACGCACTTTTCTAGGTCACCGACGGCTGCTGTCACATTTTAGAACTGCGGTTTGCGATTAGCCTCCAATAAAATCTACCCCAGCGCTGAAGCGTCCTAAAATCGGCGAACAGAGTATAGGCAATTATTGGGTCACGTGGTTTGCCATAGTGAGCCATTATTTTCACTAGCATATTGACCCTAGTTTGGTTCCCGAACCCACCGCTAGGGCTATGAGGGTTCGGTATTGGCTTCTGGTCGCACCGAGATTTCTGGTGTCTGACGTCACGAGACACTCTCCAACCGCAAGGGAGACACTCTCCAACTGACTCCGTTATCAGGTGATCAGTTAGTACACGAAACGGTGGAATACATTATGCGACGTCAACGAGAGAATCTCCAACCGAATTTTCTTAGGGGGTTGATGGAGGTGAGTTTGAGTCTTGCTGCAGAAGCAACACAGTTTGCCTTGAATGCCTTTTCGAGAGCATAACGCTTTCCCCCGACCTTTTCTGCACATGATAGGCCTATGTACGTGGTGCCTATACAACACACAGCATGCATGCACAAGTCACCGCCGAATTCCACCAACAATTCAGCAAGTTTGTCGTTTTTACCAGCCTCTGAATCAAATAAACTTATCCGCTTCTCGATGGTTGCGTTCCCGGCCGAAAACATTACGCTTTTCCCTTGAACACGTTGAACTCGCTTTGTGACATTTGCCAACCACGTGCCTATGTTTACATAGTGATTCTAAAAATAGTAACGCCATATAAGGAAATGCTCGGAAGCCAATACCGAACCCTCATAGCCCTAGCGGTGGGTTCGGGAACCAAACTATATTGACCCGTGGCGAGCACATTTTGAGGCAGTTAGTTTGTCTAAAATATTCTTTGGTAGAGGGTCTGTTGCTTTATTGATGAGTTTATTTGGAGAGGGGTAGTTTATTAATTGATTAATCGTTAACCGTCACATCCATGAGCAGTGAGGAGTTTTGACTTTCTAAACAGCAGCATCACATCTGGTTTATTACACAATCGGCCTAATCTCCAGGCTAATGCAAAGGTGACCCATATTCATGATAGCTAGGTTCACATGCGTCCCACCGTGTATCTGTTGGTAGTAGGTCGCGTCACTGCCATTCTTGTAGATGGCAGCGCCGGTCACCACACATCTGATTTTCTCTCTTTTTGATACAAACCAGCACTTCTTTTAAAACCAAAATGGCCGTCAGGTCAATTTCCTCCTATTGTAGTGTACACATAGGCCGCTCTTCGTAGGCTTCAAAACCCTAACTAAGGAGGAGATAGGGCAGTGAGTCCGGTCCACCGTAACTGTGTACGGTTATTATAGTCCGTGGGCTAGGTAGGCCCACCTTGCACCCCCCCACCAGTCAACTTAATGACATTTTTCTGATAGCTATATGTGATGTGTGAACTTTTAATTTAAGGATGTTAACATTGAATCCTCAGGGATGAACTTGGTCTACCGGAGTGATTTTTGTATGGTCTACCCGGATTTTTCAGGTCTCTATTTTTGCGGTAGGGGAAATTAAAATGGCTGGAACTCAGCAACCCTTGGTGCTATCACAACAAAATACCCCTCATATTAAAAGTCTTGGAAAGCTCTTTCAGGTGATATAAGTTATATGCAAATCAGGTCGATATCTAGGTCACTGGAGGTCGAAAGGTCACGAATTTTGGGCAGTGCTTAAAATCCGACATGGTGTATTAAAATGGTCGGTGTGCCATGGAATTCCTAAATAATTCCTGTTAACACATCTCAACATGCAATTTAGACTTCCTCTTCCATATTCCATCCACCCATGTTCAATTATTCTGCGAACATTTCTCTCTGAGACGAATGAAAAAAGATCAAATTTTTGTCATGTCCAAAATGACTGTCATGAATGTCGAATAGACTCTAACACAGGTCTTCAGGTCTTATTCATCTTGGGCAGAGCTGAAACTTATCTACCCTCATTCTTTACTGTCTGTTTACTAATTACCAGAAGTATTCAGATTTGAGAATGTCTAAATGCGATAGCAGAGCCATCTATGAGGAGCTCAAGGAATGAAGACATCGGCTTGGTGCTATTTTTATCATCTCAGTGAGTCAGTGATGATAGTGCCAGTTGCATGGCATGTGCAATCCTGTCAGAGTATGTCAAAATGAAATGAATTTTCACATTTAAGTCTTTTCACCACAAACATGATGAATGATGGCATATTTTTGAAAGATGTGAAGGTAAGGTTCGATGATATTGCCAAAAGATTGCATAGGGCCTTGGCCAAGAGCTGCAATTAAGTGACTATAAGCAAAATAAATTGTTAGCAAGTTTGATACTGTACATGTTGACACAGACATTCTATGGGGGAACCGGAAAGGCAGTTTGCTCCCGTTGCCTGTCCAGTCTAAATGTAGCCCTCCCCCATGCCCTGGTCCCCACGTCTCACCCGCCCACTGGTTTCTTTCAGTCTCAAGTTTTCAAAGATGTCTAAACGGAAATCAAGTGATGCTTCAGTCCCTCTGCCGAAGCAAAGTCGCAGTGCCAACTGCATCCTTCATATGGATAATTCCAAATCGGCTCAATTCACGTTCTTCTCGGACCTCGGACCTGGGTGATGCAGCGAGTAGGTTCCAGAAAATCCTTGAGATACGTGCCCAGCGTCTTGCTCAACCTGCTGGGTCTGCCAACCGGATGGAACAGGTTTGCCAAAAGATTCCAGAGACTTTTGATAAAGATGATGGTATCATCGTGATTGCTATCAGAGATTCACGATGAACCTGCACCGCCTCAAATCAGCTACAGAACCAGACTCACAGATGGTGGCACGGGCGACCAGACGTACAAGCAGCTCAGCATCTGACCGCGTAATCTTTGAGCAAAACTGCATTTTTTGTGGTAGATATGGGCGTAGAAAAGTGCGAAAGATGAAAGGCCGGACAACTGAGGGTCTTTCCTCATTTGAATTTGGAGGTGGCAATACTGTACAAAGGTTAGCTGAAAAGCGTCAGGATGAGGAGCTCCTGAGACGTATACGGGGCTTTGATCTTTTTTCATGCGAAGCCAAATACCATCTGAGCTGCCGTCAGAAATACAATGATGCACAAAAGTGGAGAAGTCAAGATGAAGAACAGAAAGAGCTTACAGAACAGAAGGAGGACTCTCGTAAATTGTGTTTTGACAAATTATGTGAAGTAATAGGCCAGAAAATAATACATGGCAAAAATGTCATGACTATGACTGAGTTACGTGATATGTATGTTGATATTTTGTCAGAATCTCCATTTCCAAATTCAAACTATCGGGCTGAGAAGTTGAAATCCAAACTATTGCGCCACAAAGATTACAATGAAAAACTGTCATTTGTTATGCTTGATAGGCGTCATGGTAAATTGCAGTCAGAGTTGATTTTCAGTAGTGATACAAACCTATCCGATGCAGTCAAAAATGGATACATGTTGGGTTGTTCAAATATCATTGATGGTGTTGGGAAAATCTTGCATGGTCTGATAACAAATGCTTTTGAAAAAGCAGATCAGCTTCCTTGGCCACCCACTGCTTCATATCTTCAAATGGTCGATGACCCTGTCCCTGAGGATTTGCGACGATTTCTACTTAATGTGATCACAGGCCACAGCTCTGCCCTGCCATCGGAAAGGACAAATCGACTTGTGTCCCCAATTGGTCAAGATCTCTGTCGGGCAGCGACCAGGGGCCAGTGGAAATTACCAAAGCACATACTAGTGTGCATGACCTTATATCACCTATTCAGAAGTGCTAAATTAAGTGCCTTGATGAACAGGCTTGGCCACGCAGAGAGTTATTCGTTTTCACTTGAGCTGAAAACAGCACTTGCATCTGCGCTTGATGAGGCCTCAAGTCTTCTTACGCCTCAGATAATACGCAACCCCTCCACACCCTCCCTCTTCCACAGTGACTTTCTGGAAGTGGCTCAGTGCATACAGCCCATGGAATAATGCTCTCTGGGCCGGCTGAAACTGGCAGTGTTACTGTCACGACGCCCATTCCTTCAATGGAACGTACAGGGGCACGTTCTCTTAAGTCAATTGGGGATGACATTCTTCCTCCCTGTTACATAAGCCAGAGAGATGGGCCTCTTATGAAGATAGTCCAGGTCAAATTACCTGATTATGATCTTGCTATGTCAAAGGCCAGCAATGTCAATCTGACATGGTGTATCTTTCGCCTCTTCAGCGCAGACAGGCAGGTTGTTCCCGGATGGGCTGGTTTCATTTCTGAGACTGGGACGGTACCTGAGCGCCTCACAACCATTGATTACTACCCAGTTATTAATCACCCAATAACTGAGTATGCTACTCTCAAAGAGTGCCTTCGGGTATCTAGGGTTGCATCAGAAGATGTTGGCCAGAAATATGTCATCACATCATTTGACTTAGGGGTATGCATGAAGGCTTACCCAATTCTCTGGAAAAGTCCAGAGTACTATAGTGATCATATTGTCATGATAGGGTCCTTTCACCTCTGTTGCGCTTATCTGAAAATGATTGGCAAGAAAATGAAGGGGTCTGGATTCACAGATGTGCTCATTGAGTCTGGACTTATGTCCACTGGTTCAATGGATGGGGTGGTTACTGGAAAGAACTACTCACGGTCCATTCATTGCCACAAAGTCATGGTAGAGGCAATTGAACGATTGTTACTGATGAGATACCACGAGGACACTGGGTCATTGGTCCTCCCATCAGAACCACAGTCAAATGCTAAGGTTGAAGATTTCCTCCATTGCATGGAAAAGAAGAAGCTAGAAGACGTGATGACTGATGAGGCATTTTCCACTGGTCTTGCTTCCTATTCTGCCTTTCGGAATGGTGTCCGCGAGGGGTCTTTAGGAAAGACTGCTCAGTTTTGGATTACTTACGCAGACCACATTTGGTTGGTGCTGGCTCTCCTCAAGGCTGTGAAGACCAATGACTATTACCTGTACGGGTCTTGCCTATACCAAATGACGGACCTTTTCTTCAGTTACGATGGACAAAACTATGCGAGGTATCTTACCTTCTTCTCGCTCTTCCTTTCCAACATTGAGGAATCCCACCCAGGTGCCACAGAGCTACTGAAGCTTGGAGCTATCAGTGTAGCACGCTCCTTTGTTCCAGGCAACCAATGTGCAGTTGATAAGACTATTGAAGAGACTTTCATGCGTCACGCTAAGTCCCGCGCTGGTCCAGGGTCGAGAGGAGCAGGAGTGTCTGGCTTGGTGCAGAATTACGAGGCGTATCGTCGGTGGGCACGCACTGCACATGAACGATCTAAGTATGTTGATGTTATGCTCCAAAGTGCAGACATGACCGAAGAGGGGAGAGGCAACACCCATCGGGACGTTAGACCATCCATGATAAGGAAGAGTGAAAGGGACACAGCCAGGGTTGTTGAAGCATTCAAAAGTTTCATGGATCCATTCCACACCGAAACATCAGATGACAAGCTATACTGCATTGCTTCGGGTGCACCAGCACCTCCTGATGTTGAGTCAGCTATCATGAATGCCGAGGCCACTGGGAGGTCAGCCAAGGACAAGTTTGTTGAAGACAGGTGTAGTAGGTGATATAGTCCCTTGACGGTATAGTCCGGGGACTATAAGTCCCAGTTATTATAGTCCGGGGGTCATCCAACACTAGGGACCATAGTCCGCCGGACTATCATCACTGGGTATCACAGTCCTGGCACCAGGAATAATTGTCCGGGGTGGACTATGGTATCCGGGGCGGTTCCCAGTGATGAGTGTCCTATAGAGGCTTTGCAATGGGCAGCCAT
>NMRB01000833.1:44865-101664 GCA_002633025.1 Notospermus geniculatus | reverse complement strand
AGACTCATCTTCAGACAGAAACTGCGGACCATGCAACCACACTGAAGTTTCCTTTTCCTTTGGACTGATACCTCTCGATGCTATGTCGGCCGGATTGAGATTAGAACTGACGTACCTCCACTGGTCTGGTGTCGAACCCTCATGGATTGTGGTAAGCCTGTTCGCTACAAAGGTTTTGAACCTGCTGGTCTTGTTAGCGATGTAGCACAACACTGACTTGCTGTCTGTCCAGTAGACAGCCTTGTCGAACTGATGGTTCATCTCTTCAGTGATGAGGTTGGCGAACTTCACCGCAATACTAGCAGCAGTCAATTCCATCCGAGGGGTTGTGATCTTCTTAAGGGGTGCTACACGGGATTTTCCCATCAGGAGGTTGCAACTGACCTTTCCATCCTCATCAGACAGCCTGGCGTAGACAGCAATGCCGTATCCCTGGTCACTGGCATCGGAAAAGGAATGCAGCTGGTACGAAACAGCAACGAAACCATCTGGCTTGAGGCACCGAGGGACTGTGAGTTTCTCTATCAGAGGGATGTCTGTTAACCACTTGCGCCACCTACTCTCATACGCCTCACCAATGTCGTCATCCCATCCGACGTCCTGCTGACACAAGTTCTGAAGCAGAATCCGACCAGGTAAAACGAAAGGTGCAGCAAAACCTAGTGGGTCAAAGACCGATGAGATAACAGACAAGATACCCCGTCTCGTGTAAGGCCTATCCCTCAGAACGAACTGAAAACCCAGAGAGTCTGAATCCACTAACCATACCACGCCGAGGGCTCTTTCTGTTGGCAAACTGCTACAGCTTTCCAGATCCTTCTTGATAGCCTGCAAGTTCTTGGCCCTCTCCGACTCGGGAATGGAACGGTTGACCTCCATACAGTTGGAAATCCATCCTGTTAGTCTGAACCCTCCTTCCGCCATGAGCTTCGTCACATCGGTAGCTGTCTTAATGCCAAGGCCCCTTGAAACAGAGTTTAGGTAATCATCAACATAGAAACTTGTAGATACACTCTTGACAATCTCTGGAGGATACTCATCCTTATGATCAACCGCTGTCTGGCGAAGTGCTACATTAGCACAAGCAGGGGAAGACACCGCACCGAACAAATGAGCTACCATCTTGTAAACTTCGGGATTCTTGGTAACGTCTCCATCTGGCCACCAAAGAAATCGCAAACAATCAGTGTGATGTTCGGAAACCCTCACCTGGTGGAACATACCTTCGATATCTGACATCATGGCAGTTGATTCCTCTCGAAATCTCAACAGAACATTGACGGTGGTGTTGGTCAGATTCGGTCCTTGTAACAGCGTATCATTAAGAGATGTTCCCAGGTACTTTGCCGAACAATCAAAAACCACACGGATTTTGTTAGGCTTTCTTGGATGGTAAATACCATGGTGAGGTATGTACCAGGTTCTACCCTCGATCTCGTCTGTGTCACTCACCTTCACAGCATATCCCTTCTCAAGCATCTTAGCGATAAAGGCCCTGTAGTCAGTCGCAAACTTCTCGTTCCTCATCATCTTCTTCTTTAAAGACTGGAGTCGATCCAACGCTTGGGACCTGTTGTTTGGTAACTGGATCGCATCATCCCGAAAAGGCAGATCCATGTAATAATGGCCATCCTTGAATGTGAGGGAGGCGAAGACTTTCTGATTAAACAACTTGTCCTCCTGAGAGGGTTCTTTCTTTGTATCCAGGCAGCGTTCAGGGAAATCTAAATTCATTGAGACCCGCACGAGCTCCTCCAGGCGTTGAACTTCCTCAGCCGCTATCTGATGAACCTTCTGAGTGCCAGCAGTTGACTTGTCATCTCGAACGACATTCCAGAAGATCCATCCCATGACTGACTTCACTGCATGAGGACTGCCACGGGGACCTGTTCTTACCTCAAGAGGAGTGTACACGTCAGGCACATTGTTTCCAATGAGAACCTCAACTTCAGCATCAACATCAGGAATCTCAAGGTCTTTCAAGTGCTCCCATTCTGCGATATCTGCCTGCGAGGGCATGTGACGTTTTGAAACAGGCATTTCATCTCTGGAAAATAGAGTTGGCAATTTGACACATTCATGACCATTCAAGCTGCAAAGTTCAAGACCAGATACCTTGCTTGTAGCAACAATCTGCGAACTATCCATGGTGTCAATCTTGACAGACGCTTTCTTACCAGAAACACCAAGACGTTGTGCAAGCCTCTCTGTACAAAAGCTAACATTGCTTCCTGGATCTAAGAACGCATAGGTTTCAATCATGACGCTATTCTTGCCTTTGACGAGAACTGGTATTATAGCCATAGTGCAGTCACCTTCTGAGGAACCGGCTCCCGTTGAACAACCAAGGATGCTTGAACAAGATGCACCGACAGCCGCCTCAGAAGCAGCAGGATCAACATGCAAAATCGTATGATGCCGCCGCGGACACTTGGAACACGTGTTCTTCACCCGACAATTCTTGCTGTGGTGTGAGGACTCTAAACAAGCAAAGCAGACACTGAGGCGCTTGAGAAACTCAAACCTTTCTTGATATGGTTTACCAGTAATCACAGCACATGCTTCTAGAGAATGCTCCTGACTCTTACAAAAGGCACACGGTTTAGAGAAAGCGACTCTGGTCGTAGGATTGCTGGTCTTGGAAGCAGGTTTGTCTGAAAGCAAAACATCAGGAAGGTTAGACTTATCTGGAACCAAGACAGACGCATCAGAACTTGATGCACCAGTAGTTGCGGTGGACGCCTTAACAACAGATTTCTTTGTCTTTGGCTTGTCTGACTTAGAACTAACAGTAGCAAAACTAGCCTTACTGGCTTTATCCCTTGACTTCCCAACTTTGTCAGAAGGAGGCTTGGTCCTGAGGACACTCAAGGCTTTCTTACCATACACAGGGTCGTTTGCTTTCTTAGCCTCCTTTCTCACAAATCTGACGAAGTCGCCAAATTCAACAGGCAAATTCTTGTCTTTGATGGTCTGTACAACATTACGCCAGCGGTCATGCAAATAGTATGGCAATTTCGACATCATGCGCCTGATGTTCTCTGAGTATTCCAGGATGCGAATGGCTTGGAGCGAATGAATCGCATTCTCACATTCTAGCAGGAACACTCCGAAATCATCAAGCCCCTTGGCATCGTCTGGCTTAATCAACGGCCAGTCCAAGGCGCGTTTCACATACGCATTCGCAAGGACCTCTGGGTCACCGTACCTTTCATCAAATTCACGCAAAATAGCAGTAAAGGCCTTGGAGGGATCTAAACTACTGTACCCAGTGACGATCTTATGCGCTTCGCCACTTGTAAACTGCTCCAAGTAGCTGAGCTTTTCATCATCAGACGTGGCATAGGCTAATATTCTCGAGTTAAACTGACGCACAAACTTCAAATATTCAAGAGGGTCGCCACTGAACGTTTGAATGTTGACCTGGGGTTTTCTAAGCTCTTGGACAACATCTGTCGTATAACCCCTGAGGGGCGTACCAGTACCAGGTAACCAAGGGCTACCACATGTTGAAGAGTCAACACCTTTACCAGAACGTGAAGCTGTCCCTAATCGCGGTATTGAATGATCACGATCTCGATCAATAGAAACATGGCGCTGAGGTTGAGAATCGGAAAGAGGTTGATTTCTGGCCACAAAGTCAGGAGCGGCGGGTCGAGGATGACTCCCCTGATGATCTAACGTAGTCTGTGGAGCAGAGAGATCTGCATCCCGTTGAGACTCGGGTGCCACATACTCATCGATCACGATAAAATCATCAGGGACATCGCCCGATTCATCAGTTGGTGCCCGTCCCTCAAACTCCTCCAAAACTCTTACCCTTGCTTCAGCGACTTTAATTTCAGTGTTCAGTTTCAATTGTTCCTCCTGAATTTTCAAGTCAAGTTTGGCCAGTTCTAAGTCTCTCGTCCTCTTCAAAGATTCGGATCTGGCCACGGCTTCTGCTTTCCTTTGAATCTCTCTAGCTTTGGCAAGCGAAATCCTGGAGGCTTTGGATGAAGACTCAGAAACATTGGACACGCTGTCATGAGGCTCAATGGTGTCCACAACAGAACCAGCTGAGAACTTCGCATGACGTGTCCTCAGAACACTACCTGCTGACTTAGACGTAACACTACCAGTGGCACCAGTGAGTTCCCGTTTAGACACTTGAACTCTCTTAGAATCATCCACTACACTACCCTTTACCGCTGGTGTTTTCACTATTTCACGTTTCACATCCTTAGTAGGAGCAGGGGTTTTACCAGACGACACAGCCTTAGAATGACGCCGCTCAGCAGCCGGGGTCTTGAGGAGTGACGTGTCATCAGCTGACATCTCCCGCTTACGATTCGAGATCCATCTCTCTGTTGATCTCCTGAATTGATCAAAGATCACCATCGTTGCCGATACACCAGACTCGTCCTCCTTGCGCTCATCGTCAGAGAGCAAGTGCTGTACCACTTCATGTGCTCCGAGGAATTGCTCATAACGAAACAGCCAATGACTGAATTTACTCTCAATATCACGAACGTCAGCTTGATCTGTCAGCAAAGGACCGATTTCTTTCAACAGATTTGCCACTGTTACACTAAATTCAGATCTCCTCTTAACTGCAAGCTGAAGCTGGTACTCACGACCCTTTTCCGTGGGGTTCCTTTGACGACCGCTACGACGAACCGACGCTGGCCCTTCAGCACCTTCAGCGTTTGCCATGTTATGAAATGTTAATGATGTAATGTCTCGATACCGAACGAACAGACACGGACACGTNAACAAAACTCATAAGCATGTGCATACCTCCTAGCCTTGGTATGAAGTCTCCGAACTCATGAGAGTTGTTTCACATAACATGGACCATCACCCGGTAGAGCTGTTGATCTGCCGTAAAAATTGTGTGTCGTTGGCCACAACGGGTAGTGATTTTTTTAGCTTCAATCATGGCTGTCTTCATTGTGGTTGGGTCAGATGGCACCATGTCAGTCAGAGGTAGATACTTTGCTTTTGTTGCTGGTTCGGGACGTTTGCCTATTTCTCTCAAAAATTTTCTATTGAATCCAGAATATTCTGGGGTTTCCGCTGGTTTGGATACAATACTTTTCAAGAATAGGAAGTCCATCGCGTCAGCCTCGTTCTTCAATACCTGATTCTGTGCCAGTTCTGACAGCTTCTTCACAACTTGGGATGGAGGTGAGTTTGTCATGTTTGGTTTCTTTGGACCATGATAATGCACAATTGGGATGTCAGAGGAAAGTTCTGATTTCATATCATCACGTCCCAATCTAGGTATCAAGTCGGCCACATCTGATTTGTCATCTGTCGAATTGCTCTGTGTCAAAAGCATAGCCAATGCATGAGTCGATTTCATCCCATTTTGCGAAGAAATGTTCGCGTCGAAATTGTCAGCTACTACTTGTATAAGTCCATCATTTGCATCAAAGACACCTTTCGATTCAGTGATTTTCGATGCTGACCTCGCAGCTGAGGTTTTGAAAGTTAATACTTCCTGGTACATGTATGAACAACATACCCCAAAGCTTGACAGTCTGTCAATGAGATTCCTATCCCTGAGTAGAACACCTAAGGACACGAGTAAGTTCGTCGGTTGATTTGTAATGATACTGGTTATAATATTACCAATCAGGACCGCTGGTAATGCGTCGTTGAGCTTTGGAGACAAGTGTTCCAGTAACAGCATCAGAGCTGGACTAACATCTTTCTTTGCCTTGGATATATCGATCCTAGAACAATAGGTACTATTTTGCCGTGTTCACACTAGGGTTTTATATCGAATTCGCAATAAAGGCCTATTCCGATATAACGCGTCACACTCAATTCGAAATAGATCACTTTTATATCGATTTAACCAAACCGGTATTTGAATCGGTTTCGATTCGCATTAGCCAAATCGAAATAAGCTGCGTTCACACTGGCTTTCTAAAGCGATTTGGACAGGTTCCAAATCGATTTGGCACAGCGAAAACGATTTAGCTATTCACACTCGAAACGGTTTCAAATCGTCATATCCAAAACACATCCCGATGTGTTTTCGAGTCGATTCGGCTAAAGCGCCTTCGCGGTATCGCATTCCAAATATACGTGTGAGTGGCCAAATCAATTTATCCAAGTCGGTTTTCATTGCGCACGCGCCGTGAGTACTTCCCGTGCTACCGCATGTCAACACGTGGTTGGGTTCTTCGGGGTTTTTGCGGCGGGACAGGAATTCGCTTCACCGACAACAACAACAACAACAACCTCAAAACGCGTTTAGTGTGAACGAGCTGAATCGATTTGGCATGGTCCCAAACCGTTTTGAGAGTGTGTGTGAATAGTAACTCCCAAATCGATTTATTCTAAATCGTTTTCCGCAAGACGGTTTGCGGAATGCGATTCAGAACTGATTTAAGTGAGAACGTGGCTATAGTTATGTACTGCACAGTGTACATTCAATGCAGGCCTAACGTCATGACGTAGTTTATTGCGGGTTGAGTGTGACGCGTTTTGTTTTGAATCGAAATCGGTTTAGTTGTAGTGTGACCCGACCCGACGTAACCAAATCGATTTCCGTATTTCGATTTACGGAAACCGATTTCGATGCGAAATAGGTGTGAACGCAGCATTTGACACAGCAATATCTTTCGTCTCTTTCAAAATTTCTTTCACCACACTGGCATCGGTGAAATCCGTCATGTCTTGATCGGCTCTTCGTAGTGTGTGTGACGCTGTATCTCGGATAAGCAAAGATAAGCAAACTTGGGATTCCCCTGGCAGTGAAAACCAGCAGCTCACAACGAAAATGATCCTCTAGCTGTTTAATCAATTTCTGCCTTGCGTCTCTTGACAGTGTCGAACCAGAAAGTTCACAATACAACTTGTCAACTTCTAATGATGTCCACGTGCGAGTATTGTTCTCTTCCAAAATTTTTGCAACTTGTTTGAATGCACTAAACGTGAGATGTCTACCGGTATCAGATTCAACGTTTTGGCTTTCAGTCATGGGTGAAATACCTTTCAATTTTTTTCTGACGAACAGAGAGAAATCTTCCGATACAATCTCTGTGGTATCTTGCCCCAACTGCGGCTAAGTCATCAGCAAGTCCCTGGAACCTTAATCGCACCATCTCTGATTGCTCATCATTCCGTAGATCGCAAGCCTCTACAATTTGTTCTTTCAATGATTCATCCTTCGACTGACAGAGTGATACTTTTTGGTTACGCTTTGGGTTTTTGGTGTCAAATGAACATTTTTTTCCGCATATGAAGCAGTTCTCTCTGAACTCGAATCCTGCATCCTCGTGTATCTTCAACCTTTTTGCTTGTCGGGAAGAGTTCTCGATATTCTCCGTACTTTGCCGTTTCAGATGTCTCTCTACATGAGTCAAAGATGTGTATGTTGACACACAACTTTTGTGACATTTTAACTTTCCAGTACTGAATTCCAGACGCCGCTTCACGTGCAGGTCTCGCCGACGTTCGCTGGATAAAATTATCTTCTCCTTTCGTATGTTCGTAATGTCTATCAAGGGCGTGTGGACATCTCCACAGTTGAAAAAACATTCTGTCATTGGGTCACCCATGTCAAAATCAACCGACGTATCTGAAATGAGTAGTTGAACTTCATTTCATCCTGATACATGTAGCATCTATTCTTGAATATGTGCATGTATTTTATCAAGCGTTGGATCAATCAGATGCGACACTGAGGTTCAATCGGGTTCACGGAAAATGCAATCAGTGAGTTCAAAATGTTATTCAGAAAAGTAGCCTATTATTGTAAGTCATCAAGACACTGGTGATCAAGTAATCAAGAACTACATGTACATGTACATTCAGCTGTGGGTCCATGGTTGACATCCTGGTGAAGTTTGATGAGCACAGGTACAGCAGTTGTTGACATTCGAGCGGAAGTCTATTCTTTTAAGCGAGGTTTATTAGCACACGGATTCAATTCAGGTCCGTAGAAGTCGACCAAATAGACTTCTGCGTTGTCGTACGCGGAAAACTAGGGGCGAACGGACTGGAAACGGACCGGATCCGTGTGCCAATGAATCACGCTTTAGACTGGCAAGTAAGTGTGTATAATATACACACATGTATCTGGACTCGATGGAATCTTGCTTCCTTCCCTTCTACATGTATAGTTCTAGACGCCATGTTCCCGGAACGCCGCGAAGCGGCGAATCTGCGAAGCAATCTGACGTCAAAAGTGGAACGCTGCTGTGATATGGTTATGTAAATAATTTTTCGAGAATGACTAAAAATGGGCTGTGCTTCCCAACTAAGGCGCGTTTGAGGCTGGAACGCATGGGGAACGATGAAGACGGTAAAGACTGAAGTTTGAGACGTGGAATTGAGTCAGCAGAGCGTGAAATTATTATTTGCGGGCCTAATTTAGGTTTGGTGTATACGTCACACAACGCCGCCGCCTGGTGGTCGCCTGGTTACCCAGCCTCGTCCCAGGTGTAGTCTCGCGCAGCCGTTTCGTGCACCTCGTCCCAGGTCTAGTCTCGCGCAGCCAGCCGTTTCGTGCAAGACGTGTTGCGCTTTCTGCACATGCGTATCTTCCCCGAATGTGGACCGGGGCAGGCTCGAACCAACCGTGGCTCGGAGCGTAGGCCTGTAACACACCCGAACCATGGAGAGGTACACCCCTCCATGGTTCGGGTGTGTCCATCGTTCATGTCATTGTACACTCATGGCCAAAAGTAAATGGACAGCAGTTTATCTTGAATATCTCCAAACCAATGCGGTGGAGAAAATTGAATCCGACATATGTAGTGGTAAATTTTCCTGGCTATCTAATGGTATCAGCGTCGAAAAAATCCGCTAAAAACCGCATTTGACAAAAGGAATTTTGTAAAGGTATGTTTTTTGCTACTTTTTTATTTGCATGATTTCATTCAAAATTTTTATATCACTGTGTTCTACTCATCGAGGCCTTTCATAAAATATCCTGAAATTTCAAATATTCCGTGTAAAAATGTGATTTTGGGGCATTTTTATCCAAATATTTTTGGCCACGCGTGCAACACCTTTGACACAGGCCTCTGCACTATTGTGGGTTGTTGTGGTGAATGAAAACTAAGTATTGTCATTTCTCGTCCACAATGAATGAAGAAACCCAGTTGTGGCTGAAGGTCGCGTTTGTCACGCAGGGTCAATTTCCATAACAGGCTGCGTCAATTCAGTGGATTCTATCCCACAAACTATTCAATGGCCATTGATTTTTATCTACCGGCATGACCATTGGGTTCAAGGGGCTCTGTCAAAGGTGTTGCAAGCATGGGCGACATAATTTTGATAAAAGTGCCCCAAAATCACATTTCTACACGGAATATTTGAAATTTCAGGATATATTATGAAAGGCCTCGACGAGTAGAACACAGTGATATAAAAATTTTTAATGAAATCATGCAAATAAAAAAGTAGCAAAAAACATGCCTTTACACAATTTCTTCTGTCCAATGCGGTTTTCAGCGGATTTTTTCGACGCTGATACCATTAGATAGCCAGGAAAATTTACCACTACATATGTCGGATTCAATTTTCTTCACCCCATTGGTTTGGAGATATTCAAGATAAACTGCTGTCCATTTACTTTTGGCCATGAGTGTACATGTAGTTTCATGCGTTATACTAACAGATAAAGGGTTAGCCTACCTGGTCTGTATTCCGAGTCCCTCGATGGATTAATTGTATAGCATATTAACTTCTTTCGCACAAGGAGTGACCATAAGGTGTCAATGAATCAGGCGGTTTTGTGTGCTATCTCAACTCTCATCATGTTTCTCATTCTCTGAAATAACATACTCTATCAGTCTTGAGAAATTTTCGCAAATTATATGTGTCTCTCCCCTGATGTTATGGCACACGCCGCTAATTTTCTCAGTCTATTGTAAGGGACATTGGCAGATTGGAAACACGTTCAGATGTTACACGGTCGCCTCTTACCTGGTCTACACTGAACACCTGGATGGATTCAACTACAACACGTTAACTTCTTTCGGACGAGGCATTTTGTGATTGCTATCTCGACTAGGATCACATTTCTCATTCACTGAAATATAACACACCGGTAGTCCGTCAGTCTTGCGAAATTTTCTCAAACGACCAATGACGCAGATACGCCATCGTCCAGGTCCGTGATTTTCGATTTCTCTACGGTTACAAACTAGGTGCACATCGCCCGTCTGTGTTTCTCCCTGATGTTATGGCCCCCGCCAATAATTTTGTCAGTCTGTTGTAAGGGGCATTGGCAGATTGAAACACGTACAGATGTTACACTGTCACCTCTTACCTGGTCCCTCGATGGATTTAACTGCAGCATTAACTTCTTTCGGACAAGGATTTTGTGATTGCTATCTCTACTCGGATCACGTTTCTCCCATTGACTGAAATATAACATATCGGTAGTCTGTCAGTCTTGAGAAATTTTCCCAAAACGACCACTGACGCAGATAGGGCACATATGTCCAGATAATTGTGTTCTTAGATTTTGCTGAATTGTTTAAGATTTCAGATAGGTCAAATATTTAAAGATCAACCAATTCATGCCATTTCACAATGGTGCGGAGGCAATGGACTTAATGAGGCCTACCTACCTATCAAAACAATTTATTTAAATGGGAATGTATCAACCTTGCCATCAGTAGACTATACAATTCTTCACAACACCCTTTCGTACTTAGGCCTAGCTCGCCTGAAAAAAAACAGGATAGCTAGGCTGACATATAATAGCCTAATGTCAGATGTCAACCTTCCGGAGGGCCCCCTTCAACAACCGAAAATCATCATTAGTAATGCGCATGTGATTTCTAATAAAGCGAAAATGGCTGCCGAATAAAGCAAGAGGCGAAGTCCCCATCACTGGCCCACTTTTACCAGTTCACCTTTCGTCCTAATGGCGCGCACAGTTACATTGCAGCATCCCCTTTTGCAGACTCGTACCTGAGCTATTTCTCGGAAATCTAGGACTAGCCTAGGCCTACGCCTACCCTCTTCAGGTTTTTCTTGAAAGAAGGGATGACATTGCCACGATTTCTTTCAGAGGAAGACAAACGTTATATTTCTTTCTTTTGTGATTTACTGACAGCCTCAGCAAAAGAAAAAATATGTAAAACCTACCTAACAGCGAATGATTCCCAAAAATAACCTGCAAATTCTCAATCGGAAATCGAACTTGCTGCTCAGAGGACTGAGATGAGAAAAATCAGCACTCTGCCTCCTGATGACCTTTGTTGTTTGGCGTCATGACGTCAATTTCAAACGATGACGTCATCCTAAACGTCCAACGATTGTACACTTTCACATTTTTTTACTTCTCAAATAAAACGAATATCGGCTGCCAAGAAAAGGTACGCCAAAGAAAAAAAGGCGCGAAATGGCGTCAAACGTCGGAGCCATTATGTTGAGATAAGCGGTGCCTCACTCGGAATGGTCAACGGAGTTTGACCAATATTATACGTTTAGAAAGTGTACTGCTTGGGGAAATTTTTGAAATGAAAAAATATCTGTTATCCAGTATTGAGGTTGAATACGCATCTTTAAAACAAGTCTTATGATTACTCTTTTTGTCCAAAAATCTCGTTTCTTTATATTGACCTTGACCTTACTGGGTGACCTTGACCCCTGACTAAATTGATTGCTTTTCAAAAATATTCCTTAGGGCAGGAAACATATGAATAGCCGTTTGAATTTTGAAAATCTACCCCAAAAAAGAGAAATATGAACTTTTACAAAAAACGGCATTTTTTCAACCGGTTGCCATGGAAACGAGATTTTCTCAAAACGCTCAATGGTGCAAAAGTGGCACCCGTCGGTTTCTGAATCTAAAGACTTCAAATCAAAGGAAACTGCAATAAAATTGCTGTTATTCCGAAATCGACACTTCCCCTGAAAACCCGGGGTTTGCGTCCAGACTACCTGTGACGTTTACACATTGCAACATCCAGCGCGATAAGTTGCAGAATTTCGCAACAAGTTGCAGGAATTTTGGCGGGAATCCTTTGTTCGGCGGCCATTTTGGCTTTTGTAGACGTCACATGATTTTTTTGCTGTATTCTCATTGGCCAGCGACGTGCAACTTGTTGCAACTTCGCCAGTAAATAGGATCTGGATCCTAAATTTGCAACAAGTTGCAGTAGGTAGTTGCAACAAGTTGCATGCCCGTTTACATATGCAACTTTGATGAAATTTTTGGTATCATCAGGTTTATGCAACAAGTTGCATATGAAAGGTTGCATGTGTAAACGGCCCTTAACTGGCGAGCGGTATGGAAATTTTCAAATTAATTTCCCAAACAAGTTTTCTCTTTTTTGGAGACATATATTTGAAAAATTTCTTTTGGATGTTATTGCCATATGTGCATTCTAGTGCAACACGATGGCCTTTTTGGATAGTTCGTCGGGAATATGAAATATTTCAAAAGCTGTAAATCGAGCCCTTTTTGGCATTAAATAGTTTATACCAATTAAATGGAAAATACTTTCGTAAAAAACGGATCGTTAGGACCTGCAGGCATCAGGCCTGTATGTTACAGACTATGTGGGAAACTGATGTGTCGCATACCAAGTCTGCAAAATTATTTGACATCTCAAATTTTGACAATTTGTTATAAATTAAATTAACTCCATCGTAATTTGTCAATATGAATAATTCTTTCGCAGAACGGGAGCATAAAGGTTGTAGCTAAAACATTTCGTTAAAATCAATTAGTTACTTTTTGTCATGAATATGTCATGAATATGCTTGTTTTCAAAGAGCGTCAATAAAGTCGGCATAGGTAGCCCTCTGCCTTAAGGCCGCCGTACACGATACATTATTTTCGTACGAAATATTTCGTACGATTTCTCATCCAATTATTTTGGAAGGAAATATTTCGCATCTCGCCGTAGATTATCCCGTTTATTTCCCAGGAAGTATTACGTTGCAGCGTAAATGTTATTGTGTGTGACGAAAAATATGACCCCGTCACGGGGTCAAATTATTTTGTAGGATTGACCTATTACATGCGGACAAAGGGGCACAAAGCGTCAGTTTTACAAATTATCTGCTACTACGGCGTACACGATAGGAATTATTTCCTACACCATTTTATTGTACAAGAAAAATAGGACAGAACCTATTTCTGGATTTTTTCCTATAGGCCTACCCAAAAAATGGGACGATGTTTCCTGTCACACACGGTAAAATAAATTCCTACAAAATATTTCGTAGGAGAAAAATGTATCGTGTACGGCGGCCTTTCGGGTTCGTCCCAAATTCCGTATCTTACGATAAGAACTTAAAGCTGACGTGAACGAACAAAAAGCCCTCATGCGGCGAGCAAGAGAATTGCAAACGCCCTGCAAATACCTCAAACGAAGGCTCAGAACATGATAGGCCCCACGAGGTCAGGAGGGCGCCACGTCAGCTTTAAGTTTTGTGCAACCGGCCCCGGATCGCGGTGACCGGGCCTTTTGTTATGAATAGCCATAGATGTTATTTTCACGGCGTTGAGCCTATTTTGTATGGTTATGTCATCTATACTGCGCCTCTCCTTGACTCTATATTCGAAAAGACTGATAAAAAAATCCACCGTGTGGATTGAGAGGGTCGAATGGAAAAATTTGACCAAAAAGTTTGACAGAAAAATTAGATCGTGTAGATTGAGCATTACACTCCAATGGGTGGCTTGGAATGCGCCTGCTTTGGGGAAGACCCAATGACATTACATCGACCTTAAAGCTGAACTGCATGAAAAAAAATCACAGCGCCGCAGTATGGTGGTCTACAGAAGTGCGAACGTCTTTCGATGTTTCTCCAGAACATGATAGACTGCCGGCCTATTTGGTGGCGCCACTGTATTCAATCTCAGGCTTTCAATCGAGACACATCAAGAGATAGTGTCCAAGTGTCAGAGCCTGATAGACATAGTACGATCAGTAGGAACCTGAGTATGAGGTTGGTCAGGGTTCTTTAGTGCTTGCGCCCAGTTGAAAAATATGGTACAATGGCAAAAACTTCGGCATCAACAAATAACACAACACTCGTCTGAGTTTCAGAAACTCCATTTGGTATCATGGCAAACATGTTGCATATAAATCTTACTTGATTTCTTTTGCGATAGTTTCATTATTAAGACCGCCACACACCAATGGTGTGGCGGTCTTCCTTGGTTTTACAGGAATTCTCTGGATCTCTGAATCTCTCTCTGGATCTCTCTCCATCCAATCTGGTGGTTTCAGGGCAATAACTCAAAAATTGAGCCATGCATCACCACGAAACTTTCAGGGTTTGTAGATATGTGCATATGACAGGTCCCTTTCGTTTCCTGGCTTCATCCAAAAACGATGAAGTATGAATTTCGATGAATTTTGTTGTTAAAACTAACAGTGCAAGCCTAGGGGATTCCCCAAGGGGATTCCCCGTGTGACCGATTTAGAAGCAGTCTGATGTTCGGCGTTTCATGCACTTGGAGAGAACGGAGCATGCACATTGGGCCTATGTTGGTTCCAGCATTTGCCGCTCCAGTCCTGCGGCGTAGTGTCCGTTCCACAACAATACGGCCGCCTCGTCGCTGTAGCTTCGATGTGGAGATCATCAAAATAAAGCACAACGTGTTGGTAAACCTCTGTGAACCATGGGAAGTGAGACGTTTGGGATGATTTCAGGTTTTTTGGCAGGAGGTTGTGAATTAGTCTTACCATTGGAACGAAGCCATGTGCGTTTGTTGATAGACTAACTTAAAGGACTACCGTATTGCCACTTTCTGTCGACAGCCGGCACCACCAGTACTATTCTCCAATACTGTAGTTAAGCTTTCGCCCCAGTGTTGGAGAATGTATGATTACAATACAATGCACGTAGCATAGGTTGATAGCGTTTGTTTACCAAGTCGTCAATAGAGGTCTTCCTTAACGCGGTTAGGTGTAACGCAGGATTGGGAAGCAATACTGTGGTACTTTCAGAACTTAGAAGTCCCAATGACATTATTATAGAGGTCAATTTCCTCAAGTTCAGACTTTTTCCCTATGAAAAGGGTAAGAGATGGCCCAGATCTGACAGCAGATTCGTATTAACATTTTCTGAGATCTGTTGTTTAAAAGCAACCCCGCTTAAATCCGACCAAAAATAACCGTTTGGACCCTTTTCCCTGAGGGTAACTCTTCCATTTTGGACCCTTCATTGTGGTTATTCACTGGTTACTGACACAGCCCATCATTTTAGAGCTGGGTTTTCGTTTTATAGTAGTGGGGATCTTCGTTTTATAGTTGGGTCTTCGTTTTATAGATGTGGAGATCTTCGTTTTATAGTTCAGCGTCTTCCATCTTCAGTCTTCGGTCTTCGGTTTATAGACACCCTGTTTGCTATCGCTGTTAAAGGTTCCCATCAATGTCCCACTGCAAACAGTTGACATCACATCACCGCTACATATGCAGTGAAAGTGGCGGTCTTCAAATTGACTGCTAAGTCAATTTCAACTCTAGTTTGAATATATTTTCACAGAAATGTACTTGATCTGAGCAATAATACATACATGACTCGAGCGATGTGCGTGTATTTGTAGAAAGAATATTTAGAATATTTAATTGATTACGGTAATTATGGCTAAAGGAATAAAATAAGAATTGTCCTCAACGTATATGTAACGATATCTGATGACGTTGATGTACGTCAGACGAGTGTTGTATTGTTTTTGAATGCATAAATGTTTTCAACTGGTGCTTGGATAACACCATAAATGTCAACAAGAAGTGAATACTATAGAATGGTGTCCAACTTTACACTCCAGTTCGGAAAGAACATAATGCCGTCGAACTGCAGACGTCATTGGACGCCATCTCTCGATGTTACTCCATTGACAGATCCAGGGTGAATACAGTGGCGCCATCAAATAGCCTGGTAGTCTATCATGTTCTGAGGTGCTTTGAAAGTGCCTAAAGGTGACATTCCACGTGAGAGTTTTCTCGCAGAAGTTTGCTCTCAGACACAAAGTCGCATGTGGACATCGCTCTGCGAGCAGCTGTACGAGAGTGATCAATAAATGTCAGAAGTTTATAGCTGAGCGATTTTATGTCATGTGGACGCAGAAAAGGTAGACACTTTTTATAGTGTCAGACAGTGCTCGCAGTGAATAGGACATGTTCTATACTGCAATAAACTTCCAGACAGTTTCTATGCATTTGTTTGGAGACCTTCAGGCCAAGATCAGTAATGGAAGGACCCAAAGACTGGAGCCGAAAAGATACCTAGGTAGGGACTTCCGGCAATGCTCTGTATCGTGGATCCGCATCACGTATGACGTATGACTTAAATAGAAAATGCATTAGCTCGATACGTCATACGTGATACGGATCGACGATACAGAGCTTTGCCCGAAGTCCCTAGTGAATATGAGAACTGTCCCTGTTTATGGATGCTGAATCAAAACTTTATAGAGACAGAATGAAGAAATCAATGGCGGGGAAGGAAACTGCGGCGGCAGTTGAGAGAAAAATTGGCGAAGTCCAAAGAAAGAGCCCTAATCTCAGGAACCAATTTTCCGCCGAACTGAGTCAGTTTTGCGGAAAATTTGTTTCTGTGAAGAAGATGTAGACAGCAGTCGCTATTGCTACCTTTCGTTCTCCTCGAAGGCAACATAGGCCTACTATACTCGCACGCGGAGGGAACACTGACATAGCCAGTTGTTTCCTGACAATTTTACTCTCACGTGGAAAAGGCCAAAAAGGTTTCTCTCGAGAGAAACTAGAAATTATCTCGCTGATGGTTTTTCTTGTTGTTGCAGAGATATGCCAGTGTATATGTAGACATGTACTGTACTACAAATGAACGATATAGCCGTAATACATTCGTAGTACATCAGTAGTGCATTTATGCATGACTTTGCACCTGCATATCTTTGCAATGGAAAGAGTAACCAAAGATTTTATTTTTTTAATGGAGAGAGGCATCCCTTGACTCCTTTCTCTGAAGTGCCCACCTTCCTCACCTCTGCTGTGGGTCCGCAATTCGTTGTAGACCAAACCATACCTTTTTTGACACGAAGCCATTACAGCACTGTACCTTTAAATCAAGAGTGATTTGGAACTATAAACAATGAAATGGCCAGGGCCATTGTGCTCACCTCTGTGAGTCTCCGTGGTTAAGTGTGAAACTGTGACTCTCATGGTGAATGTTGAAGGATCAGTACAGATAAGATAAAGCTGAACACACCAAGAAGTATTTTTATGATCTGATCAGTATTATCAGTCAATGACATAAACTCAGGTGATGGCACCCAGAAGGAGTACAATTTCTGAATACAATGAATACAAGAGGTATTTGTGAACAAACTGCTTTCCCATCTAGGTCATGTAGGCCGAAGATGTCAAAAATTTATTTTCCAAGATGGCCACCTGGTGGCCACATGTGTGATGTTAGTCTCGCGTCACCAGCCTCTCTCTCTTACAGGAGAGAGTCTGGTAGCAAAGGCCAAAACTTTCGTTACCGCCAGGTGGCGAGTGTCCAGCTCAGAGCATCCGAATCTGATTGGCCAACGGCTGATTAAACATGGCTGCGCCCATGAAACGCATGATGAACGAATGAGTCTGAGGGAAAATTTACCTTTTTAGCACGGAAGGAACGACTATCCATGGTCATCGATTGCTGGAATAAGCCGATTGTACAATAGGACTTACATTTTGTGCCATGGATTAGGTCACTTCCGACCAGGGAGTCGAAGTTCAGCCAGACGGTAAATCGATCCTGATACAATACAATTCCACTTTATTTCATCAGCGATCCACCTCAAACGGCCAGGCTCGATCGATGTCTACATATCACTCGGTGAAAACCACGATAAAACGTGTTAAAAAGGTAACATTTCCCTCGGACTATTTCGTTCCTTGTTCGTTCATCATGCGTTTCACGGCGCAGCCATGTTTAATCAGCCGTTGGCCAATCAGATTCGGATGCTCTGAGCTGGACACTCGCCACCTGGCGGTAACGAAAGTTTTGGCCTTTGCTACCAGACTCTCTCCTGTAAGAGAGAGGCTGGTGACGCGAGACTAGTGTGATGTTCGTTGGGACTGAAATTTTAGCAGGAATGTACAGGATACTTGCATAGATATTTAGACAACATTGAAACATCGTAACATTTACTACCGGTGAGACATGGCCAAAGTCAATTTTTCAAGATGGCCACCTGGCAGCCATGTTGAAGTCCAATCGAACCGGAATTTGGCAAATAAATAGACAGTACCAAGACACATATTTAGGCACGGTTAAAGCATCCTAGCTACCACTATTTATGAGGTGTCATGGGTCGAAGTCCATTTTTCAAGATGGCTCCCTGGCGGCCATATTTGACGTCGAATCTGACTGAAATTTACCATATATTTATATGGTACCTATGACAAGGTTAAAACATCCTACCTATTCCTATTTATAAAATGTGGGTCAAAGTCCATTTTTCAAGATGGCTTCCTGGCGGCCATATTTGAAGTTCGATCGGGTTGAAATTTGGTGCATTTGTGCAGGGTGCCTAGATATATCTTCACACTAAATCACAAAACTCTATGTCAAACAGCCATGAAATGTGCGACCAAACAGTGAATTTTGAACTTTGACCTCTGTGACCTTGAAAAGTAGGTCAAATCAAAAACCCGGGATTTATGTGATGTAGTCTCATCAGAGGAACCCACCATAAAAGTTTCGTAGTTCTAGCTAACAGCCTTCAGGAGATACGGCCAAAAGAAGGTTTTCACAAAGCGCCCCCTGCAGGCCAGAGTGTACAAGCAGCAGCGCTAAGTTTCGGTCCAGAGATAGTTTTTACCATAGGGTACCTGTACACCAAATTTCAAGTTTGTAACCCAAGCGGTTTAGAAACGTGCCACCCCTGTTATGCAACATCTATTTTCATTCACATATAAGGAATATCTCCTGCCGTTGCCTGCCAAGGTGTGAAAATTCACTCAAACGGACAGTATTTTGATGAAAAATCGCTGTTGTCATTTAAAAATTAGTGGTCAGCGGAGCTATTCATATGACTAAATGGCTCAAAAGTCTGTGTGTCTGTGTGTGTGTCTGTTAAACTGGCACATTTCGCTGTCGTTAGGCCCAGGGGCATGAAACTTGGTGGAGTGGTAGGCCCTAGCAGGGCTTGAAACAGCACAGAAAAAAAATGCGATTTGACCTACATTATGCCCTCCAGGGGGCGTTTTCCGTAAAATGGAAAACCTCAATAACTTCTGAACTAGTGACTGGATCATCTCTAAATTTTTATCACAGGTGTATCTAATGATGGTACATAACATATTTAAAGGGTTTTTGGTTTGACCTACTTTTCAAGGTCACAGAGGTCAGAGTACCTATGACACCAAGTTTCGGTCCGATTTGATTCTAGGCTTGGCCACCAGATGGCCAAAACCAAAAACACTAAAAGTGCAATAACTCCTGAACTAACAGGTGGATCATCTCCAAATTGTTATCATACATGTACATGTAGGTGTATCTAATGAGAATACATAACATATAAAACGGGTTTTTGATTTGACCTACTTTTCAAGGTCACAGAGGTCAAAATTGTATAAAAGTAACGAACCTGTCACAGTTCGCCATTATTTCACTGAGCGACTTCACAACTTGACCAACCGTGTATTAGCGGGGTGCCTTCAAAAATACCAACCTCGTACCCAGGGGTTTGTGCGCTCCTGGGCTCTGGGTTGACGCTTACAAACCCCTGGTCTCATATCTGAATTCCGGCATGTGATTGGTCGCCCGAAGTAGAAGAAAGTGATGTCACACAATCGTGACTATTATTAGTAACAAAGCACGTGTGTTTGCAGTTTTTTGTAAACATCATGCGTGCCCTCAGTTCGGCTAAGATCTGGTCATTTTGTGGTTCAATCAAGGGATTTTACCGTGTACAATCTAAATGGATATTATATTCGAAACACATCTAGACGAACGGATGATGCAGGTAAGTATATAACGCCCGATCAACCGCAATTTTACTTATTTAATCGAGTCATATCCGTCTGTACATTTTTGTACACAGTGATGCATGACGGAAAACTGACTCGATCAAACATTCGCTTTCAACCCCTAAACCAAAATTTTATCTCTTATTATAAAAATTACTAGTCTAAGAGTGCTAACAGATGTCGATTCATTTAGTGACAGGCACAGAAAACTCTTATTTCGGTGTGTTTTGTTGATGAAATGAAGTCACTTACTCAGTGTCGGAGAATGAAGATAGGTGGCGCTGTGAGGAGTTTCGGCTTCGTTATTCAAAATAATTAAAACTTAAACAAAAACCAGGGCCTATTTCAGCAATACCTTTATGTTTTCGACATTGAAAGTAGTTAATTTCATCGATCTGAACTCGATTAAATTAGTAAGTGTGGAAAAAAGGACTATAAATATTAATTACAACCTTCGGCACTCGGCTTCGGCAATTTCCGTGAAATCCCCAGATTCTGGGGAATTGAGATCGTGATTCCAGGGGTTAGTGAGCGAGTTAGGTCCGAGGTTGTCTGAGCGAACAAAACCCCTGGGGACGAGGTTGCAAAAATACCACGTTTCGGTACAATCAGACGTCCAATATGGCTGCCAGGTGGCGTAACCTGAGAATCATCTGAGTGCTATAACTCAGGGACGGCTTGAACCGGAGTGCTCAAACTTGATATATACCTTCCTCTAGATGACCTTTAGGTGCATGTCAAATTTCAACCTGATTTGACTTCCAATATGCCGCCAGGTGGCATAACCCGAAAATCATCAAAGTGCTATAACTCAGGAGTGACTTGACCCAGAGCGCTCAAATTTGATATGCGGCTCCCTCTAGATAATCTACAGGTTTCGGCCCGATTTGATCATAATCATATTACCCAGGAACACTTTGAGCAATCAACCTGAATTTTTTGTGAGGCTATGTCGCTTTGAGGTGAAGGTTCCTTTGGATTTCTACAGTGTAACCAATAATATTTGCGTGATAACCATTACAAAGGTGAATAATTCGTACACGTACTTGTCTTCTTTTCCCCTGTTACAACCTCTTGGGTTAGCAGGTCATAGTCAGCTGAGCGCAAGGCCCATGGGCCTCTTGTTGGCAGTATTTTTGCCCCTTACTCCCTAACACTGTGACCGAGCTCCGAAATATTTGGCATGTCTTCATTGTGCCCCAATACGATCTTCTGGTAGTAATTTGAGCCAGATCTGCCGACCCCCCCCCCCCCACTTTATCACTTTTGGCAGATTTTGCCTGGCCCACTCGTGGATTGACACTTAATATAGTCGATAATTTTGCATATTTTTCACCAGTTCCTACCAAGACTGGAAGGATATTTGATATGGATGCCCTGGCATGAACCCTCCTGTTAAGTTGTCGAGCCATGAAGCTTCAAGATTTTATCTTTACCTGCCAGACTCTCTGATACAGATGGCCTACCTAACGGCCTATTTATTCTTCAGGTAGTTTAAACTTCAAAACATTGACCAACTTGCATTTGATGTCCAGGAAAGCCATCACCAACATTAATGCAATTGAAAAGTTTGCAAAGGTAACACACTGAAAAGTGTACCGTGTTTCCTACATCAGTTATAATCTTGATGGTAAATGTACACCCCTCAGCATTTAAAAAAAAAATGATTTAAAAAAAAATTCTATTGAGAATAAAAAAAGTTGATTTTACAGCCATTTTTTGACAGCTGATTAGGCCTACATAATCTGGTTGTTGTGAAAGCAATCACTCAAAAGCGTTGGAGTTATTTGACCAAGACATGGAAATTTCATATACATGTAAGTTGCATTTTGTTCACAAGATATTCAAAGAAAACTGTGTAGATTTATGCTGAGGGGTGTACATGGGTGGGTAAAGGGAACTGTGTCCCTGGGCATAATTAGGTTTGTACGGGGCAACATCCCAAAAACACTCAGGGTTACTTGTGCCTTAATTCTACAATAATTAATTCAGCATGGCAACCAGACGGCTTTACCAAAGAAATCGAGAATGTTTTTAGTGAAATTGTTTATGATCTGACAAATTTTTATGTTAGAATCTTGGCATTTCCTTCCATTTCAGGATACAAACCATTTGAAATTCATCAAGGATACCGCAGAGAAGGTTAACATTTCTGTGAGTATTTATATATATATTTATTTCGTGTTCACTAGAGAGACACAATTACAAAGGGAAAACCTGGGACACATAGGTACGCTCCCCCTAGACTTCTAGGATGAGTAGGCTGTGTGAGTAAGCTTCTTGTTTGGTGACTGGTATGTTCCCAGACGAGCTTAAAAATGCTCTCGTTCGTCCACTGTTAAAAAGCCGTCGCTTGACCCGGACGTATTGTCCAACTATCGTCCAGTTTCCAACATTCCGTTCCTTGCAAAGGTAACCGAGAAAGTTGTGTCCACTCGCCTGGCAAAACACTTTGCGTCGGGAGATATGTTAGACCCTATGCAGTCTGCCTATCGTGCATACCATAGCACAGAAACTGCATTGTGCAAACTCCATGATGACATCACCAAGGCTATGGATCAAGGCAAAGCTGTGTTTGTTACAGCACTGGACTTATCTGCCGCGTTTGACACAACAGAGCACAAAATTCTGCTGCAGAGATTGAAACATGAATTCGGCGTCGGTGGCACAGCATTAAAGTGGCTAGCTTCGTATCTAACTGACCGTTCCTCTTCGCTTTTAGCGTTCCACAGGGTTCAGTCTTGGGCCCACAGCTTTTTACAGTGTATACTACTCCAATTGGTCACATCATCAAAAAGCATCTTTTGTCACATATACTTTATGCCGATGATAATAATCTGTACGTTATCTTTGACCCTAAGAACCCAACTGATGTAACTCGAGTTCTCGGGAAACTCAGTGCATGCCTGGAGGAGATTAGAAACTGGATGAGAGTGAACAAGTTAAAACTGAACGATACGAAAACTGAATTCTTTGTGTGTTGCTCAAAAAAGCACCGTGGATTGCTGGATGGTGTTCAAATGAAAATCGGTGACTCAGTGATTGAATTAAGTGAATGTGTCAAACTCCTGGGAGTTACATTTGATAGTCAAATGACAATGCAGCAGAGGGTGAATGATATCTGCCGATCTGCAAATTTCCACCTCTATCAAATTGGAAAAATTAGGCACAATCTCACTGAGCCAGCAGTAATCAGTGCAGTGAGAACACTTATACTTTCGCGGTTTGACTATTGTAATAGTCTTCTTTATGGTGTCACCGGCAACCTTATGAACAAAGTTCAGTTGGTACAGAACTCCGCTGCACGCTTGGTGATGAAAAAGTCTAAGAGAGAACACGTTGCCCCTCTTCTTGTTCACTTGCACTGGCTTCCAGTTCGTGCTCGTATTGAGTACAAGGTGGCGCTGATGACGCACAAGTGTCTATATCAGCCGGTCCCTAGGTATCTACAAGATACTGTCAGCTGGTATGTTCCGGGGAGGTCCCTTAGGTCAAGTGGACACCACCTAGTTAGGCCAGTGCAGGTGAAGAGGAGGATGGGCGAGTGTGGTCTCTCGGCCGCTGGACCAAAAGTATGGAACGAGCTTCCCGAAACTCTACGTGCCATTGACTCAATTGCGACTTTTAAATCAAAACTAAAAACATATCTTTTTAGGAAATTTTTGTTTTAATCATTGTTTTATCCTTGTGTGGTCATTGTTCTCTCCTATTGTGTCTTTTTTTTATATGCTGATTTTAAACTTCTACTCTCTTTTGTAAAGTGCCTAGAAATATGATCAGTATGTGGGGCGCTATATAAATGCAAATATAATAATAATAATAATAATAATAAAATCGTGTTTTAATTTTTGGAACTGACTTAATCATTGGCCGTCAGCTGACGCAACGACTGAGCTTTGTACAGGAGAATGGGATCCGATGTACAGCTAACTTTTGAACGGTGGGATTTACACCCCATAAATGTATTACCAACAGATAGAAACATGATGCCTCAGAAGCAGACAAGCAGACAAGCATGTTCTTAATTGTTTCCATTAGTTGTGTAATAAGAAATGACGTTTTTTATGTAAATTAACACAAAATGGGTCAAAATACATAAAAACGCCGTTTCCAATTACGTAACCATGCTTGCCTGGGAGGCCCAATTTCAGCTGGGCTTTGTGTGGAGTGTATGAAGAGTAACGAGACCAAAGCCCTGCTGTGGGAGGATGGATTGTGAAGACTTCTCTGGAAGTTTTTGTTTTCTGTTTTATCATTTATTTGGTTATGAGCGAGAATATCACACATCATTACAAATAGTTTTTATGGTAATACCATAAAAACTATTTGTAATGATGTGTGATATTCTCGCTCATAACTGCAGACCAACTGCAACTAACATCAGAAATGACTACTTAGTATAGCGAAAAAGAATCTTATACAGTTATAAATCAGAAAATTTAAGTCCACGTTGTTTTCAATGGGGAAAGTTTTTTAGCTACGCTGGAACAGCGTAGCTTATAGAATACCCGGGGCTGTTTGAGAGCTGGCATGAAAGTAGAGCGTGCAAAATACCTAATATTTCCGATCTGCAGCAGTCCTGGCGCAGAATTTGTGTTACAATGCAAGCCTTTTTTACCATTCTCTGTATGCTTTACCATTTTTGTCAGCCAAACTTCAGGGTTGTTGTTTTTTATGAACAATTAGAGTCANGAAGATTGTGATATTGTAGCTGAAGAAAGTAATAATAAAAAGTGTTTTGAGGACTTGCGAGTTCGTTTTAAGTGCGCCGGAAGGCCCACACAATGTGTACATTTTTCTACACAATTTTCCTTGGAAATTTCCCCCAAAGACGTTGTCAGTATTGGCATCCTGTGGCATTTCTGACGAAACAAAGCAGTGATATATGGAGAACTTTGAACATGAAACACGACAGTTTAATTTAATCAAAATTGAACCAAAGAGAGTGGTTTATTTTGGGGCAAGAAGTAAATGGCAATACTGTTAGAAAATAGGACTTCCGGGTCTTACACTGACAGCGCCACGTCGTGGCGTAGTTCTGCGGGCTGTTCACTCTTCTTACCGGTGTCTCAAAGTAATATTAATTTCCCCAACAACCTTATTCAAGCTGATCTTGATCGAATGATGTCATGGTCTGAAACATGCTCAATATGCTCAATCCACTTAAATGTTTATCTTATTCTGTTAAGTCCAAACACTTGGACAAAATGTATAAATCCTTCATTCTGCCACACCTAGAATATGGCGCGATTATTTTTGATATGTCTTACTAGTAATAATCTTTTACATCGTCTTGATCAGATCCACTACAGAGCGGCTTTGATTGTAAGTGGATGTATTCAGGGAAGTAATACTAGTAAGGTTCTTAACTGTCTTGGTTGGAATACTTTGGCAACCAGGACAACAGAGAAAAAGATGTTATTAATGTATGACTTGAATTCTGGAAATCTTCCTTCCTACATTCAAAATATTTTTAATATGTACCAGAATCAACATATTGACCTCAGATTGAGACAGCCAAATCAATATCGTATCCCAGTAACTTTTTCACAGCGGTTTTATAGATCTACAGTACCAACGTCAATTAAGGCTTGGGACTCTGTGCCACAAAACATGAGGGGTCTGTATACCCGTAACTCATTTAAATATACTATTCATAAGTTAAGATTCGAAAATCAGCCAAATACCTCAACTCTTAAGCTAAATGTCTCAAGAAAAGTCGACATTATTTTGAACAGAACCAAAGTCAACTTGAATTTTAAAAGTGACCTATTTTCTCACAATTTTCCGAACGTATCCAATCCCTCATGTGTATGTGGTTACAGAGCCCAAACGAGTAAACATCTCCTTTTCCATTGTCCTTTTATAACCTTCCGTAATGAATTTTTCTCAGACCTTGATTTGTTGCCACAGTTTAGTATGACTGCTTTTTTTAGAATGTCTGAGGAGGAGACTACATTCCTTACTATTTGGCAGCACAAATTTTAATATTTCTATTAATATCAAGATTGTTGAAAAAACTGCCGATTACATTTTTAGAATTAATTAAATTAAAAACCTGAGTCTCTTCTACCTCAGTATTCCCTGTAAATTTATTTCGAAGTGGCTATTTATCAAGCCCGGCTCGCTAAACAGTACGCAAAATTGGGCTTAAACGTCGAGCTGCCCGTATTTCCGGAACCAGGTGATAAATACTCTACCACTGTCTTCAGTGTGTTGATTGGCACATTGCAAAAATGTCGGGCCTACACCCCTGAGGTCGAGGGTTCGATTCCCGTGTGGTCATGATATTGTTTCATTTTTTTTTTCTTTTTTTTGTCTTCCTTTTCTTAGAAAATTATGTTGCCTTTACCAAATTTTTACATAGAACAACTGGTTTTTAATCTTGAGACTGACGAAAACCGAGAGTCTGAAGCTAGGCATGCGACATACAGTGTCTAAGATTTGGGCCATCACACAGAAACAAGGGTTGAAAAAAGGATAAATTGGCTTCGGAGACCCCCATGTTGCGAGCAATGAAGCACCACCACACTGCCGACTTCCGAACTAAACAAGCTGAAGCCATTGCATATTCATGAGGAGGCATGTCTTTATTGCCAGCTCGACGAACAATGCTGAATTTGAAGCCTGCTTGTCAAGCTAGCTCGATAAATAACACTGAATCCACGTACTCCTCATCGAGCGGCTTGACAAATAAGACCGAAAGTAGTGCTTATTCATCGAGCGGCTCGATAAATAAACCCGGTCTTATTTTGTTCTACCATTTGGTTATAGGCCCTACCTCTATGGCTTTATATCTTGTTCTGTTGTACTTCAGCTATCATTTAGTTCTGCCTTTCTTGTACATTTTATGTTTTGTACGTTCTGTTAACCAGGGCTAATAATGCTAATTTTCTAGCTTCAGCCCTGGACTTCTATTCTGTATATTCTTTTGTTTCGTAATAAAGATTACTTTAACTAACTAACCGAGCTCACCTAGAAACGTAGGAGAATGAAGTTTTGGAACTTTCAGCGTAAACTGGTTGGAAGTTACAGCTGTCTTAAGTTAAGGAGTTTAGCATATCAACATTTTGATATTCTGAAAATATGAATATCTCGGCCTAGTTAAAGCAAAAAGTTCCAAAATTTTGTAAGCCCATATTCTGAGGTTAGCTTAACTAGTGACATCAAAATTTCCTGAAAAACACGAAAATCTCAAAGTATCAACATTTTGATAATCTCAAATATCTCAGCAACCACTTGAGATATTTTGATGAAACACAGCCCAAAATCCTTAGAAAGTTCCATTCTATCAAAACTGCAACAAAAGTCAAAAAACATTCCATAATAAAAATGTTGATTTTTAGTGGGTTCTCTATAAATGAGCTATTGCATAATTATGATATTTCCAAATTTCCCAAATTTTGATGCAGAAATATGGCCAAGGTTACTTTCGCCGAATGGGTCAATGGCGTTACTTTCATGTGGTACAAACCGTGTTAAAATTGGCCCAGTAGTATTTGAAATATTCAAGGTAGTAGGTGTAGATAAACTTATGTCAATGACTGTACATCAGCGTGTACATTCCGCGTGGCCGTTGCACTCGAAGATGCCATGGGCGAGGGGTCTGCATTGCAGTCCTCGCCCGCATCAGAAACATCCGAAGAGCGAGGAATGACGGGAGAAACATCGCCGTCACCCATAGCCGTCTCTCGAGAGTCCTGAGGATCTTTCACGTCCTTAGCGCTGAGGAGGCTCCGCCATTTCGTCCATGCCCTGCGCGCATCCGCCCATTAGCTCGCAAAACGAACAAGTTTAATGCTGCGGACCCCGACAGAAAAAGCACTGCGTATGGGGGTCTGAGGCAGAAATATGCTGCTTGCCCGAACAGGCTAGGAATAAACGTCGCTCACCATTATTAGACTGTTCCATCGTAACGAAATCAAAACGGAAATCTCAAAAAACTTGAAAAAGTTGGCTCGGTAGAAAGAAAAGCATGGCAATTTGGCGCCATGCTCGAACAGACTGATGGTACTGCGCATGCGCGAGAGGAACTGGATGTCGGGGAGGGGATCGATTGATCTTTTGTTTTGGAGTCGAGCAGTTGGTTCGGTGGTTAGGGACAGTATTCATATGTTGATTAGCAGGCAGGTACGTATAAATGAAAGAATCTAAAATCTGGTATACGGATGGGACTAGCTAGTTAGGAAGCCATTAATGCAACTGCTAAGCATACAATCATTCGTGAGAAGTCAAGATGACATGAAACAAGTGCCTCCGATGTTCGTGTTGATGTCGGGTAAACGGAAAAAAGACTACAAGAAAGCGCTGAAGGCGACCAAAAATATGATTGGGAGACCAATACTCGAAAAGATTGTCATTGACTTCGAAGCGTCAATGTGGAGGGCCATTCCGCGTGTCTTCTCTGATGTTCAGGGCCTATATTCATAAAACCTTGCTAGCTTAGTTGGTTGCTAGTTGTGTACATTGGCCTGTACAAACTGGGCACTTTAGCAGCTAACTAGGCCTAGCAAGGTTTTATGAATATGGGCCCAGATTACTGGATGCGTATTTCATTGGTGCCAATGTACCTGGAGGAAAATTCAAGAACTTGGGCTGGCGATTACTTTCAGGAAAGCCAACAGGACGCATAAACTGTGCAAAACGTTCATGGCATTGCCATACCTGCCAGCCGAAGCATCAGGCCAATGGCTGGTATTCATAAAAGTTAGCAAATGCTTTCACTTAAGATTTGCACAGCAGTGTCCAATGTAAATGTACTACAAAATTTAAAGTAAGCATTTGCTATAGCTTTTATAAATATCAGCCAAAGTTTGAATCTTTGGCACGTAAAGCAAGCTACGAAACCACTACTTGCTGATCGGATTATATCCGATAAACGTGGATTGACGGGTCGCTGTGGACACCAGAGGCGTCGCGTCGAGCATCTTCAATCAGGCCGTGGGGACGAACAATGATTGCGAAGGATGGCACGGGACGTTGAATTGACATGCCAAAAAGGAACAACCTGCCTTTCTACCTAATGGTGGAGCTTCTGCACGAACAGGCAAAACTCGTGGATGTTCAAGTTCAGCTGGTGTCGGCGGAGAGCAAACTGAAACGGCGACAGCGTAAGAAATACCGACAGATGCAGGGCCAGCTGTTTTAAGTTTGGGAGAAATTCATCGCTGGCGAGAAAACTGCTAAGGACTTCCTAAAAAGGCGTGCCCATCTCGTTGGACCAAACACGGACGCTTAAACCCAGCAACGTTTTGTGCTTAGGCCTACTCAGTCTGCCTGCCCGTGTAAATCGTGTTGCCGGTAATGGCAATTTCCCTTTTGTATGCAGCTTAGGCCTAACCCGGGGTGATTGTGTAAATCATGTTGCCGGTAATAGCAATTTTCCTTTTGTATGCGAGGCAGACGAGCTGGTAGTACATGTATTTTATACAATGTAAAATCTTCCGTGATCATACACGTATATGGTACCCCCGGTAATGGCAACTTTCTTTTCGTGCGAGGCAGAGTAATTAGATGTACCGTGTTTGCAATATAATATTATCTCCTGTGATGTGCACATCTGGACCCATATGAAATAATCCTAGATGAATCCGATCGTGAAACTGTGGTAATAGCAGCCCTCCTTCTGTGCGAGGCAATGTGTAATAATACTTTTGAATATCACAATAATTTATGAATGAATGTAACTCAATCCTCTGTGACAAAACTTCAATCATGTGTAATATTTTGCATGATTTTAGTGCTTTACATGTACAAATAAAGTTATTATAATTTAGAATTTTTTTCCATATCTTTAGCTAACCTGTACACAAGTGGTGTCAAAGTTCAGGTTACCGAGGTGCTAATTGCCGCTTGGGGCAGCCAAAGCTGTGGTCGCGGTCCGGATAGCGGGTGGGCGCGTAAGTGAAACTGTCCGAATTGAAAACTGGTCGTCTTACCGGAGTGGCCGCGTTGTAGGAGTGGTCGCCGACCGGGGTTCCACTGTATTGCAATTGTAGAATACATCGGTCTTCAGCAGCAAGGACTGAAACCGCACGTCCAAGTTAAGAAGACGCATCACGATTGTACTTCATTCACTAGAGTCGTTTTGTCCTGCCAAGTCAAATTTTGCAATTGTAGAATACATCGGTGTTCTGAAACCGCACGGTAATTTCAACAAGCCAGGTAAAACTATCAAAGGACGTCTACACACGTTCGAGAAGAAATTGGCAGACTAGCGAGATACGAACCCCCTAAGAATGTATGCAACAAGCTGGTACATGTAGGGGTACAGCTGCTACAGGTTTTTATTTACCTACTGGTTGTGCCATTACTATGTGTGCCATGTACATATGTCATTTAATTCGTTTACTCATTGTTTTATTGATTGTAATGTACACACATAGCATAAAGTTCAAATAAAAAAATGTACTTGAAAACTCGATAACGGATGCACCGAGAGATAGGAAACAGTCCACAATAAAAAGTACTTCGACAAGAAAAATGAACTAGAAAAGGACAAAGAAGACAAAGATTATCGGCAGAACTTTGCTGATCATATTTTACACGTGGAAAGCCTCACGCAGTCGCATCCCTTCGCTCAGAAAGTTATTCATTCGGAAGGTCAGGTGCCCTCCGTAATTTTATACACGGCTGAACAAACTGAAGATATCAAAATTTCTGTTGCAGTGGCCAAGCCGTCCGGGGTAGATCGTTCTTGTAGATCTTGTTCTTGATGACTACAGTTCATAAAAATCGATCGGTCAAGGGGAAAGATCATCCCATTCTTTTTTTCGGGCCAATGTTTTTGCACGGCACTGCCGAAGTAGAGTCGTACTTTGACGTTTTTAGTCATTCGCGGACAGCACTTTTTGGCGTTGATGCGAGCAAGTTAGTGTTCGTTTGTGAAAATGAGCAGGCACTTTGTAAAGCCATTTGTGAAGCATTCCCCGACTCGCCCATCGTTTTTTGAATGAGGCATCTTCGTCAAAATCTTGACGACTACCTTAAGGACAAAGCCTGCATGACGCACCAAGATAGTCTGGTTCCCTGACCTGCTGTATGGTGGCGCTGACTGATGGTGCGATACAGAGGTCAGGCAGGCGCCGCGTAAAATTGTCAGAATCCTGACAAAATCAGTAGGTCACGTGATTTCGGTATATCGGCCATCAAGCCGGTTGTGCAGCATTTTGAACCTTCAATTTCGGAATTTTCTCTCTTGCGATGCCTGTACAGGCTGATGCAGGGGCAAAGCTGATACTGGTGCACCTAAAACACAGAACACCCGGCATTTTGACCGGGCATTTTGACAGTATTGACGCGGCGCCTGCCTGACCTCTCTATCGCACCATCAGTCAGCGCCACCATACAGCAGGTCAGGGAACCAGACTAGCACCAAGACAGACAAGAGTTGTGAAAAAAATATTCGGTGCAGATGGACTCCGGAGATGCGACGATTCAACTGTGTGCGAAGAGAGCGTTTCAAATCTCAAGGAGCAGCACAAGGACATGGCCAGCGAACTCGACAAATACATGCTGCAAAAAATTCATACCTTCGATAGAAGAGCACAGGAGAAACGCAAACCGTGGTCACTGCGATATCATATGGACAAATAACAATGACGAATCGGGTAACCACATGCTGAAAAATATGATAGACTGGAAACCCCAGCCATTGGATTCTCTTGTTGAGAAACTGTACCAATTGGTCTCTGCAATGTACAAGGGCATGGAACGTGCAAATATTGTTAAACATTTTGATCAAAAGATGTGTGCACCTACTCTTCTGGCTGAGGCAATATTTCTTTTTATCAATCCATGTATAGACTATTACACCATGAATTGCGATGTGATGCCACTAGTGTCATTAGGCTGACGACCTTTGTAGTGAATGAGCTAATACTGTGACTGCCTAGGCCTATTGGTTGTACCTTCATAAATATGCATTGAGCACATATGCCATCACATGTGCTGTGCAATGGTCCCCTTGGGATGTAATTAAAATACTTCAAATGTTGAGTTTGCTGATTTTTAAAAAATATGACGTGTTACAGATACATGTATCAATGAATTTGAATGTATTAACGATATTTCAAAAATTCAAAATTTCACACAATGAGTGGAGTCTTCCTTTAACAAAGGACAAAATTAGCCAAGCTTCATGATTCCAAGTCTGTCATAGGCCTACAAGTTGTGGCAGTCTGACAACTGGAGTGGCAGGTCTTCGTCAGCCCATGGAAGTACATCTATTACAAAGAGGTGTTTATAATACTTCCGTGGTCAGCCTATAAGGTACCTGGTCCACTTGAGTTTTCTCGCTCGAGTTGGATTTCTATCAATGATGAAAACACTGGGCTCTCTGTGACATGGGTCATATGAATAAAGACTAGCAAATGCTTTTACTTCAGATTTGTACAGCATTGCCTTTGTATTGCAAAATTCAAGTAAAAGCATTTACTAATCTTCATTCATGACCCAATGAATTGCCCATCGAGAACCAACTCCTGAGAAAACTCTCACGTGCAGCAGGACCTTTTAATGTGTTAATAGTTACTTGTGTAATTTTTAATTAGATGATTAGATAAATGTGCTTTTTTCAGTTGCCTAGGTCAAGATTGTCTGGTCTGATATTTATTCTCATGGTCAGTATTCATTAGGGCCTACAGCCCTTCTCTTCAAGGGTAAAAATCAGCAATGCTAGTTAACTATTATTTGATTATACAGGTTCCTGGCTGAACTACATTCTAATGTATATGTCCACAGGCCCTGAACTTGGTAATTTATGTATGATTTGATTGTTTGTTGGTGAGAAGTGGATGTTGGAGACGTAATCTATCCACATCTGGGCCCGTATTCTACTAGAAGCCTCCTTAACTCTAAGGTCCACTTAGGCGTTTGTATTCTGCGCTGCAAACAATAGCTAAAGGTAAGCCAGAGCAGTCTGCAAGCGCCGATGATGCGCGGCAATCGATAAGACACAGATACATGAAGAATTACAAAGAGAATGCAGAGATCAAAAGAAAACACGCCACCCGAAAAAGAATCCGTGCCGCAGAGTTCAGTGTTGGAGAAACAGTCGCCGTCGAGATTCCAAAATTGGACCATATGGAAGCAGCAATCCCTGCCGAATGCCAGCCGTTGTCACTGCTGTTTCTGGTGAAACAGACAAACGTTACAGGTTGGCCACAGAATATGGGATCACCGGATCGTCCCATGGAGGTGAATTGATGCCGTACACACCAATCATCGAGCCGGAGACCAGCAACACTGTCTCGCCAGCTGCCAAACTCGCCTACCCGAAGAAGAAAGAAATGCAACTGCACAGGTAAATGCGAGACCGGGAGATGTGCCTGCTGATCGTATGCCCAAACCAACTGGCCAGTTCGTACAGTTCCTCCACGCAGATGACCACTGGGCGAGATGTCCAACATAAAGGCCAAGGACCAAGACACTGTGGTATTGTACGACTCGCTACAATGAAGTAGAGTTTCAACAAGCCTGCAGCATCAAATTGCCAAGTTCGTGAAAACAGACGCCAAAAATATCAAGATAGAACTTGCAAACGTACAGCAGCAGAAGAATGGAAATGACTGCGGTCCCGACGTAATCGCATATGAAGTTTCCCTGGCATACGGCGAAGATCTGGTTTCCCTGAGGTTCCGTCAGGGGCGCTCCAATGCGGTCAGAATACCATTTATTCCTCGAGTCCGGGAATAATCATTTCTCCTCTATTGAAGAAATATTCCTTCTCGGAACTGATTTTCGATGTGGAATAAATGATCGGTCGTTCTCTGTAAAAGTCTACTAGCCAATAACATGCTTGCTATTATACGATTTGCCCGGCGGATAATTTGATTGGTTGCCGAATATTCCTGAAGTAATTATTCCCTATCGTCCGAAGTGGATAATTAATTCTTCCTCTGGCATAAGTACATGTATTTATTCATTGGGAAGAATTAGTTTAACCCGGGGCATATAATTGTACCCCGGGAGGAATTAATTTAACACGGGGAGGAATTCAATTGTTCCCGGGGAAAATATGATAATTCTGACAGCAACGGAGCGCCATACGTCTGTCAACTTCACCATCCGGAAGAAGTTCTCCGATCCGATTCCATCCGAGTGTGTCTTCCGAAATCCAGCAACAATCGAGGAATACCACCAGGTCGATGTCAGGGGCGGATCCAGGATTTTGCCTACGGGGGGGTGCAGACAGGGCCAAAAGGGCAATACCCTATGGAAAAGCCCAGGCCTCTTCAGGGACTTAGATTTAAGCATATATACATCATATGCTATGCAAACAATGGATTCGAATTCACATCGATTTCCGTAATTTGAAGCCCGAAATTCGAATTCGTTAGCCTACATGTGTGAAGAGCATCCTCGATGAAAGGCGAGAGCTAGCGACCTGGACGGGGCGGGACAGGGCCATACGAAGGTCCCGGAGTTTTGGGGGCAAAGATTTGATAAAATGCCGGGCCGTATCCTAGTCCCTAGCAGCGAGCGCCGCAGGCGCGAGGCGAAATATCGGCGGGGGGTCCGGGGGGCCTCCCCCGGGAAAATTTTAGAAACTAAGAGTGCTTTAACGCCATTTCCCGGCACGGAAATGCCTTTTTTCGGCTTTGTGCCGAAGAAGGCACTCTCTGCCAAAAGAGTAGGCTATCCTAGAGGATCAAATATCGGCGGCAGGTCCGGGGGCGTCCCCCGAGAAAATTTTAGAAACTAAGAGTGTTTTAACGCCATTTCCTGGCATGGAAATGCCTTTTTCGGCTCTGTTGGCGGGGTCCTGGGGCCTCCCCCGGGAAAATTTTAGAAAATAAGAGTGCTCATAACGCTATTTCCCGGCATGAAATGCCTTTTTCGGCTCTGTGCCGCAGAAGGCACTCCCTGCCGAAAAAGGCACCCTATGCCGAAAAAGGGCACTCTGGCCCGGAAGGGGGGGGTGCGCACCCCCTGCTACCCCCCTGGATCCGCCCCTGGATGTGTATTGCAAATGTCGCGGGACAGACAACGGAACAAATATGGTGGAATGCGAAACATGCCTGCAGTATTATTCATGTTATGGATTGACAGCAGCAACCGACGTCAGTAAGTGGATTTCTGATAGCTGTCTTGGACTTTAAATTCCATTGAACTATCGTGTTGCAGTCGTAAACTGAACTTTTTCAATGGACTATTGACTATAAAAGTGTGATAATAGGGAGGTTGATATCAGCGACTTGTCACGGATATTTATACGGATCGAAATGTACACGATATTTGTCCTCGTTGTACAGAATTCTATCCGTATACGTATAAGGATCCGTGATAAGTCGCTGATCTCAACCTCCCTATTGTGTATTAATCGGATGATTGGACTTTCAAAACAACGCATTGGGCCTTTCTAAAGGCGGTGACAGCCTAGTGCGAACGCGACGCGGAGCGACGCGTTTTCTTTTGTGTTTTTGTGCTCCACTGCACATGGTGCTCAGTGGTGCCTGAAAACACAAAAGAAAACGCTCAGCTCCGCGCCGCGTCGCGCTAGTCTGTCACCGGCTTTAGTCTACTAGTATGCGGGATTGTAATTATTGGACTTTCATACATTCATATTTATGATGTTATAAGTACCAGTTCGGTTTGCTGCAACGGATCAACAGGTCCTTGACCTTCGATCTCACCCGTGAAAGAGTAGATGAAGAGAAATGTGATGAATTTCTGGAGAAACTTAAAAACAAACTGGTGGAGGAGCAAAGAAGACCTTTAGGCATTTTAATGGAAAAATCTGAAATTTATACATCATTAAGACCGATGAAAAATATTAATGGGTTAACTAAATAATTCTACACTGCTTTTGGGATATTTTGGGAGATGATTTGACAGAAACAGTAAATAATATTTTCTTGGAGCGGGAAATGGGGAATATGAAAACAGCTATTATTACACTTTTATAAAAGAAAGGGGAAAAACGAAATAAAAAAAATGCAGACCGGTGTCGCTCCTGACGGTAGCTCATAAAATTATTAGACTCGGGACCCAGTCGTTGTGTCGCTCCGGCCGCCGCGCTACACTCCACAAACGACTGGGAAAGCAAGCTGCAAAATCAGCGGCTAGCGTACCGACAACAACAACGGATATGAATGAGTTCAGCCAATCAGAAACTGCGTCTTGAACGGCCGTCGGCTGCTCGTTGCGAGATGCCAAATCAGCTGATTATCGGAACTTTCTTCGAGGTCAAGGACGGCATCCTGCTACCCAAGTTCGATGCTGTGTGCGATTAGCAGTACTTACGGATTCATTAAAATCCTGCTAGTGACGTTGGAAAGTTTTTGGATGGGCGAGATGAGTTGGTAAATTACGTCATCCACAGAAATAACAACCAATCAAAAGTGTGCCAGATTTTCCCCAGTAGATTGCTTTCGGGAAATTTCATTCGTCGAGACTGGCGTTGTGGTCGTCGGTACGCTAGCCGCTGATTTTGCAGCTTGCTTTCCCAGTCGTTTGTGGAGTGTAGCGCGGCGGCCGGCGCGACACAACGACTGGGCCCCGAGTCTAAAAATTATAAGCAAAGTACTTGCAAAAAAAGGTAAAAAAATGATGGATCTGATGATTCACCAGATTCAGGCATGTGGTGTTCAGGGTAGGTCGATTATTGATCAGTATTAAACATTCAAGCAATAATGGAACATGTGGGCTCCGGTGGTGTGGCTCTATTGGAAATGGGCTTGGAAGAGGCATTTGATACGGTCTAAAACAGATTTTTACAAAAGGTAATCCGACGATTTAACCTTGCTGATGACTTCAGGAGGCGGATCAATATTTTAAACAGACGTATAGTTAGCAAAGTTCAACCTAGGTTGATGCGTGACATTTATGGTATAGAAAGTGTTCAACATTTAGCTACTAAACTCATTGTATCATTCACATGACTCTGCAGTGATAGGCTCAGATCATTCAATTTGCCCAGCCTGGTTTTTAGAAGAAAACGGGGAGATATGATTATGTTGTATAAATTATGTCATGTTGTATAAATTATGTCCTTGGTTAGGTGCAACCTTCCCCTAGTTAGAAACCCGAAGTCGTCCAAGGGGCATCATCAAAAATTGTTACTTCAATTGAGTAGACTAGAGGTGAGGAAACATTTCTTTGTGAATAGGGTTGTTTCAACCTGGAGTGACATTCCGTCTCACGTGGTAAATGCCCCCTCAGTAAATGCATTCAAATCTATACTGGATAAATTTTGGGAAAAAAATCCTCTTAAATTTGACATTCAATAATTTTGTGATATGGAGACAGTTTTGACTATTCGTCACACCATGTACTTTGTTTTCTTGTTATAATTTTTTTGGTTCAAATCATGTGTATAAATTTTATGTCGTTTGCACTGTTGTACGCCTTCATTATGTGTGGTCAATTTGTGACTATTAAATAAGTATAGCTGTCTTCTAATACAGACTCTCTATTTGTTGCTCCTTGCAGTAACGGACTATTTCTGCGAACATTTTCGGAGCATGGACTTCTTCTCAACCATTCCGTTTCAAACTGGATGTTACATACTGAGCATGCTGAGGATTGATATTCATGGAGGTGTAATATGTTTGTACGGACTGACACTGTTGACGTGGATGGTGGAATAACATTTTCTTAAACTAGTGCCGCATCGTACCCTGCATGCCGCGGCGAAAGATTTTTTCTTAAATTTGTGTCATTTTTAAATGCGTCGAAGACACTTTAAGGGCAATTTGGGAACGTTCATGCTATGCAGCAATGCTATGCTAAGCACAAGAGGCACCTAGCGGGTTATCTAAAGAGAAAATTGCTTTCTTTAGTATCACAAAGGAAGAGCGATAAACGTTGGAGAAATTTTGAACTACTAACTCGTAATGCATCAATCTGTGCATTTGTTAGGCCTGTGCCAACCACGGTTGCTCCTGCAGAACCAGTTGATGATGACATGTAGTGCCTGCTGCCAATAGTGATTTGCGCACTAAGTTCGGATTGTCAGACAGGTATTGAAAGCTGAAATTCTTTGGACATTGCAGACTGTGACCCGCCACCATTCATACAATTCCAATAGTGATATTGGGGCTGTCTTTGCCGCTATGTTCCCTGATACCACGATTGCAAACAGCTTGAGTTGTGGGACAGGTAAAACTTCAATGTCACAAAATTTGGATTAGCGCCGTTCATTTCGGAGTACACTTGTATCCAAACTAAATGATGCTGACTTTGTGCTAATGTTTGATAAAAGTCTAAATAAGACGACAGGGACGAAGCAGTTGGACTTGCTTGCATTTGACACTGGGTGTTGAACGATACGCTAGGATCGCATGTGCAATAGATGTTCTTTGGTTCACAGTTCATGGGACATGCTACAGCTGAAGACTTGATGAGGCACTTCAAGGTAAGCTAAACATTTTGACAATTGTACATGTATGCTTTTGTTTTCATGTTTGTCATGCTTGTGTTCATGATTCATGCAGTATTGTTATTCAAACTTCTCAATTTATTGGTATTCTGGCGAATATTCTTTTGCTCAGTCACACAATGGGCTATTCAGAGAAATGCAGTGCTGCCATTAGGTAAGAGTGATCTTCCTGATGGCTTCTCCAAGATACTAGAGAGGTTCGGCTATCCCGGTTCCGAGAACGAGATCGGGATAGTGCTGACGTCGTTGCCCGTTCTCGATCCCGTTGGCGTGACCCATGCGTTTCAGATTCGGCTATCCCGAACCCCTACTGTACGTCATGACATCGCGCATTGCAAGTTTGCCTCCCCAATTCGAACGATGATTCGATGAAATTGAAACCGAACAGGCAGTACCTATCAATGATGCAGACCCTAGCCGTCTTGCAAAACCCTTCACCCAGTCAAGAAGCGCATACCCCAGTCTTTTGAATAACGCGGAAAATCATTGAAGCTACATGTAGTAACGTTTTGGGTGCTTTTATATCAACTTGATTTTATATTCAAATAGGCTTAATGCTTATTAGCATCCGTTTCAGGTCTACTTTAATTTTGTTTTTGCTTCCTATTTGTACGTCCGTTTGACATGTTAGTCAATGACACCAGACCACCTTTATCAACTGACCAATCCACCGTTTTATGATCAGTGTCACAAAGGACACATTTGGTACACCAGGATACGACATGCTGAATCCGGATGATCACTGCTAAAATATCGGGTTATTAAAAAAGACGTCCCACTTTTCAAAGTTCAATATGTACCCAACCCGTTGAACAGGTCACACGCGTCACGCACCCACACGAAAACGAGCGACAGACAAGACGTACGAAGCCCCAGCAAACATGTCAGAATTCTGCAACTGACGCAAGCGGATCAAAGTCCAAGAATTTGAAGTCGGGGATGGCGTGAGCGTTACAATCCGGAAGATAGACGCAACGCGACTGACCTCCAAATGATGCCATGCATCGTGAAAGAAGTGCACGGGACGAACTAGATGAATTCGTACACACTGGCAACACCATTCGGGATCCTCAACTCAAGGTCCACTGTGGAGAACTGCAAGACCATGGAGGGCACTTGAAGTGGGATTATACCAGAGAAATTTCACTACGCGAGGCAGCACAGTCAATGTTTCCTGAAAACAAGTTCACCAAATCCGCACGCAAGTGTAATGGTGGTTGCAAGAACATGAAATGCCCCTGTCGTCAGAAAGGAATAGCATGCAACCTCCAGTTCACATTTGGAAATGAGCCCCTGGAGATTGTCAACAGTTATAAATACCGAGGGGTTACCTTCAGCAGTAATGGCGTGTTCACGGTAAACATAAAAAAACTATATACCAAAGCCAGCCGAGTAAACTACAAAATCAGGGGACATTAGTATGAGTGAGCAAATTAAATCCTGGCATTGTTACCAAGCTGTTTAACGCAATGGTTTAACCTGTTACACTATACGGAGCCGAAATCTGGGGCTCAGATTGTTCAGAACTGTTAAACAATTTCAGTACCACTAAGCTTGATCCATTCAGTACCACTAAGCTTGATCCATTGCAAGCGCTCCAGAACAAAATGTGCAAACATATCCTGTGTGTAAATAACAACTCATCAAATGTCGCATCTAGGTGCGAATTCGGCCTGTACCCAATTGTGTTTGACAACCTGAAGGCCCGTTAAACCACTGGATGCTTCGAGTCCTTACCAGATGAAATAGGCCTACTTGTAAAACACAAGCATACCTGTGGGAGCTTGACAAAATTCAAGGTAATATATAACAAACGAAAGATTTATGGGCCCACAACCTCAGGTTTATCTTGCACGATACAAGTGTAATGAAATCTAATGTTCCCGATACCAGATGTCCGCTTCTATTCAGGGGACATCTCGTGACAGAAGTTCCTGTCTGTTAGTGTCTGGCCTATTGTAGCTGCCGCTTATTCCGTCAGAATCATTTGTTGGGGGACATCTCATATCGGGGTACATGACATTCTACTACACCGGTCTTAGCGACCTATGGAAGGATAGCTAGCTCATTAGATAGTGCTCATTTGTGGGATGAACACTGCATTGAACACTGTATTTATGACGTCTATAAAGTCTGTGGGCGCTCCGTGCATTTTTACTCCCTGTCATGCTCGTCTGTGAGAAGCACTGCTTTTTAAGTGCGTGGAACGTCCGCATCGGTAAGTTCATTAAGCTTTATTTCGTTAAACCATATTTCCCGGGTTTTACAGCAATATTTTAATCAATGCAATTTATTCCGATCTATCTATTGTATTCGTTATATTTTCCTTGTACATGTACATACATGTATATGTATCTAAAATGTCGTTATTGTTATTCCAGTTGACCATNCCCCCCCCCCCCCCACACGCACGCACGCACGCACGCGCGCACACGCGCACACGCAGCGTCATAACGATGATGGCCTTGAAATAAAATTTGGAAACCTGAATCGATCGTCCTGGTTTGATTCCTGAAGTAACGTGCGTCCAACTCGTGGACAACATCGACAGACGGACACACACAGAGACGGACGCCATTCAGTATAGCCGAATCGGTTAATGTCGTCCTGGGTATAACAGAAATATACCCAGGTTCAATGTCGTCCAACAAAAACTATACCCTGGGTATAGTTCGATCTACAAAAGTATACCGAGGATTGAATACAGCACCTGAAGACGAGATTGTTCTTGCGAATGCCACATGACCATGCACAAGCGTGGCAAGTCGAAAAACATCGCTCTAGCGCCCGACAAGACGGGCACCATTTTAATATATCATACCGACATTTATCAGAGAATTTTTCGTGCCGTTTATCGCCACTCAAATCCGCAATAGTACTCGCAGCACAGCTGATGTAATGTCGATGCGGACGTAGATGAACACGCAGATCGGCTCTGTTCATTTGCTCATTTCTTTGAAATTGTGAGCGTAACTTGCGGTAAGTTTGGACTATTGTGTTAAGACAAATGTTAACAGTTGACCCCATGCTATCGATGAGCAGAAAAGCTGACAATATTGACTGGTATTTTTTTGACGATGTTGAACTTGCAAAACTGCAGTCTCAGTTGAAGCGAGAAACAAAATGGCGGCCATCCATTCCTAACACGTACCCAGGCTCAAAACTACGGTACTGGGTATACTTTTGTAGATCGAACTATACCCAGGGTATAGTTTTGCACCATTGGTGCTGCCAGCTAGATAACAATGTTTTGTACCTCAAGTTACTTGGGGTGGTGCCTAGAATTAGCAATTGGTATTGGAATTCCAATACAAAGGAGTTGTGAGTCCTCGTCAGAAAAAATATACATTTAACACACACTGAGATGAAAACAGTTCTCAAAATAGTGGCAATTGTCTCCATTTGAGTTGGATGTCTTTCCGCTTCAGTTCAAGATGAAAATTTGTTTCCCCATTTCATTCCCAACTGATATAAAAACAATGCTCAAAACAGAGAAGTGGGTGTTATACATGTATATTTTTCACCCATTTGAATTGTGCTGTTCATAAAATCAAAGTGTCAGTAATAAAGCTCAACGATTTAATGAGACAAAGGTGTTAGTTTTTGTCTAAGTTTATAGTTAGTACATGTGCACTGAGACTGCATGCAAGAATGGAAAATGACAGTCACAGGAATATCCAATCCCAATAGGATAAAACACGAAGTCTCAAGAGGGAAGGTAAGGGAAGATTTGTCCCCAGTAAAATTTAACAAGAAGAAATTGCAGTGTGAGGATTCGGAAACCCTGCTGGAAGACACAATTACAAGAGGACAGGAGAAAGCCAACTTTAGGAGACGGCTCGAAATCGCAAGGTCCATAATGGAAAGACGCCACGTTAGGTCCATTCGAGTTCAACTTCCACCAGAGATACAGCCGGATGAAGAGAAGGTGTCAGAGGAAAGTGGGTGGGAACTAATTTTGTCATCAATTGGGCAAGATCGGGCCAATTTTTGAAGATCGGCCACCAGCATTAGCAGTGCTTGAAATTATCTTAGAGGAGATGTCGGCCTCATTCAGCGGGCTGAAAGACGACAGGGCACCCTTTGATTGTGCAATGCGGGTTTTTAATGCAGTATATAAAGCTGTTAAGATGAAGAACAGGAACAAATGCACGCGGTGAGTACAAGGAGCAACATCTTAGTAGTGTCTCCTTCGCTCTACTCCAACGTACTAGCATAGGCCTACCTTTGTTTCAATCAAACTTACTGATTGAGAACTGAGTGATATTTGAAAGCAATACGACCGAAAGACGGCAACAGCGTCACCTAACCACCCACGGAAAAGTCGGCTATACTAGGAGTTGTCCGGCGTCATAACAGCGCCGACGATGGGTATTGGTTTTATAATAGCTGCCGGCGCATTGCAGTTCCCTGTGCAGGAAGATGGCAAGACAATGAAAGTGCAGAAACCGACAGATATCTCAATCTATCCAAGCAGAGGCCAAGTACCATATCTATTCACGGGAACGCGAAAAAATCATCAAACGAATATATCAAGACGTCTGCAGCAACGAAAGATAACGCGAGAAAGCTGCTAGAAACCGTTACGCCGAGGGTGGCTTAACAGGCTTGGTGTTGGAGGATACGGAGAATGCGCCGAGGGACTTAAAGCAGATTCAGAATATGAAGTACACCGGCGGCAAAGAAGAGAACGGACAGTATCATAGAAACAATAGCACGGATGACATTCAAACAATTGTAAGTGAAATGAACAAAAAGCGATTTCATTCAGGAGTTTGTTGCAACGAAAGGAAAACCACCGATTTGTATTCTGTATCGCGAAACCCAGTTCAAACACATGAATGCCATCCTGGAGACTTCAGTGCTTGGTGTGGCTCTTGCTATTTAACTACAACTGTCTTCAAACTATGTTTAACTGCTCAGAAAATCAGGTCAGGCGGAGCCCCCTGTGTTTTGGGACTGGGACGGATTTGACCTTACCTACCACCGCTTTTTCTCCCACCGACAGGCCAAGCTAAGCAACTTTGGGGGCACCTCTTTAAACTTCTCAAATGTCGGACGAGGAAAAGGCACTGACAAAGGCTTTAAACGATAGTTTCCCATCGGCTACTTTTATGCTTTGTGCACGACACCTGGAGGAAAATGCGAAACGAAAAATGATTGTTCTGGACGAAATTTCGCGGATATTTAGTGAAGGATATTTTCAAACGCAAGGGATACTCTGGAGCGCAACGGAGCACGACTTTGAGCAAAATGCAATGGGCTCAACACTCAGGATACAGAATGATGCACTACAGTTTTCAGAATATTTCGAGACTCTTTTGAATCGGATCCGCATTTATGTATTTCATCCGCAGACAGTTTACAAGTGTATACCGGTGTCATGTACAAATAACAATTCGGAATCGATGAACAATCGCATAAAACTTACCATAAAATGGAAGCCGCAATGTCTCCCCCGAACTAATAGAAAAACTTCACGATATTGTTCGTCTACAGTGCGCTGATGAAAGACGGGCTTTGCATGGACAAGGCAATTACTACGACATGCCAAAATTTCTGCACCACGCAAGCTGCTTTGGACTCTCTTTCTCTGTGCAAGGAATTCAACCTTATCGACCCTTATTGCCATTTTTTCCGAGCTTTGTCGTCACATGCCATTCTAGCAAAGGCTCTATTTATAGTAGACATTGATCGGTTTTGCATTTCTAAGTCCCTTATATATTGTAAACATTTGAGGACGTGTTTGTCTGTGCGACTTCGCGTCTCACAAGGACCATGATCTCGTATATGTTTCCATTACTCTTCGTGACACTGTTCCTTTTTCTTTCTTAAGGGCATCACACTAGGGATAGGTCTCCAACGAGGATGATGAGACAAGTCAAATATTGGGGAGGTTTCGAAATCAAACGATAAATCAAAACTTTACGACAGCGTTATTTTTCATACCAACATTGACCAGATTTTGCATTGCATTTTCGGTACAAAAATGAAGTTGTCGTTAACGTTTACGTTTATCGTTTGATTTCGAAACCTCCCTATTGACTGAGCACCCGTACGTAATCATATGCCCGGTCCATCCCCTTTATTTATATACAAAGTGGTCCAAAAAAAATTGACAAGCATACTTCCACTACCATGACTACCCAAAGCCCAAAACTACTGATGGCATTGAATGGAGAATCGTTCTAGAAGAAAAAGGACACCAAGATATCCCGATTTGGTCCAGTGGTTCGAGCTGCGGACCCTATTTTGTAAAGCAAGGTCGAGGTCCTTGGTGAATTGTTCCACACAGAACAATTAAGAGCTTACACTAAAGCGTAGCCTTGTAACTGACGAAAGGAATATCCTTTGGAAAGATGAAACAAAAAATGAAGAACAGGTACATGTAGAACATGAAAACGAAACTTTGGCATTGTTGCGTAACATCTAACTGGATTCGCCGTTCAACGGTAAGTTAGTTACTAAGGACCACTGACTTTGCTTAGCAAAAATGGCTCTGGAGATAAAACTACTGGACCGAATTGAGATATCGTGGTCTTATTTTTCTTCTAGAAAGATTCTCTATCCAATCATACCAGTGGTTTGGGACTGAGGGTGGCGGAAGTATGCTTGTCCATGGACCACCCTGTATAGGCCTATTTACGTTATGTTTATCTGAATTTACACTATTCCTTTGGGACCTCGTTATTGGAAACTCAACATCTCCCTCCTGAAGTAGCCTAATCAGGAATCCAACCTTTACGGAATTATGGAACGAAAAGATGAATGGTGATTCTCGACATGTTTTTGAGCTGGGACTCTTTCAAAATTGTTCCTTTTGTTTTGTTTTTAAGGGCATCATACTACAGATAGTTCTCCAAAGAGGATGGGGAGACTAGTCAAATATTGACTGAGCACCCGTAGGTAATCATACAGATGAGGTCAGAAGTTTACATACACCTTGGTCAAAAACATTCAACTCAAGTTTTCACAAGGTTTTATTGTTCTAACAAATACTTTTTTCTTAGGGAAATTATACTCAAGATGTCTACTTTTGCTGCATTCATTGATTACAGTTTCTTTATTTCAGGATCATGTAACATAGTTCGTTATTTCCCAGAAAAAACAGTGGTTCAAAAGTTTACGTACACTATACACCAGTACTTGGTAGCATTGACTTTTACTGCCAGAACCTGACTCGGACTGCAAGTGTCGCCCAATACTGTTGGGGAAGTTGGGCCCATTCCTCCTGACAGTGCATGTAGTTATACATGTATGTAACTCAGTCAAATTTGTTGCTTTCGTGCTCTGACTCGTCTCTTAAGATCAGTCCAAAACGTGTTCGATTGGATTTTAGTCCGGACTTCACAAACGTCACTCTAAAATCTTCCCCTCGTTGTCTTCGGGCCATTTGTTGACTACTTTGCTATGTGCTTAGGATTGTTGTCTTGTTGAATGATTCAATCGCGCCCAAGCTTCAACGATTTATCAGAGGCCTTGACGTTGTCATCAAGAATCGTGACGTAATCCTCATTCTTCTTGATCCCATTGACCTTCTGGAGTCTTCCCGTGCCGGATGCAGCAAAGCAGCCCCTAAGCGTGATGCTGCCACCACCGTGCTTGACGGTCGGAATGGTGCTCTTTGGGTTTAAGGCCTCGCCCTGTTCACGCCAGACATACTTCTGGTCATTACGACCAAAAAACTGCATTTTCATTTCGTCAGACCACAGAATCTTCCTCCAGAATGCCGGTTCTTTGTATTGATGCTCCTTTCCAAACTTCTCACTTGATTTTTTTGTGGCGATCTTTGAGCAGTGGGTTCTTCCTTGCGGGGTACCACTTCAGTCCACGTCGATGTAGAACACACTTCACCGTAGACCATGACCCATTCAATCCTGCACCTTGGAGATCCTTGCGGCGGTGACCTGTGGTTGATTTATTTGCACCAGTGTCTCTTCGTTTTGGGGGTCAGTTTCCTGTTTCTTTCGCTCCTTGGCTTGGTCAATGTGATCCCGAGGTACTTGTACTTCCTGATGATGATCTGAACGGAAGCCCTGGGTACCCTCAACTGGCTGGCAATTTGGCCTAATGAGGAGCCTGTTACATAATTCTGAAATCAATGTATGTTGCAAGAAAATAAAGTAGACATCTGAAGTATAATTCCCCATGAAAAAAGTAAAACCATTTGAAAATTTGAGATGAAGGTTTTTGACCAAGGTGTATGTAAACTTTTGACACCGACTGTATGTCCGGTCCATCCCCTTAATTTATACATTGTATCGATTCGATACCTTGCCAAAGTCGGCCATTTTTCCCAGAGGGTAATAACAAACACTGAATGTACAGTGAATGTACACCATTGGTGTACAGCATGTTTTAAAACTTGCAATTACACAAAACTTGCATGAAAAGTTCCAAAATGAACACCTGCTCAGCAATGCTACATATGTGATGCAATGTGCCCAGGCCGAAGTTTGTGAAGATATTTCACACAAAACATTTTAAAAGACTTTTATTATGCCCTGTTTAGACAAACCTCAGCTCCAGGTTTCCAGCTCCTATCCCACAGTGTGAAACATGATGATTCATAAACCTGGAGACCCTGGACCCAAGGTTGGTTAAGCAATAAAAGTATGTGTTTTTCTTTTCTGAATTACTATTGTGTAGATTCACTGAACATTCAGTGTTTTCCCTCTGGGAAAAAATGGCCGACTTTGGCAAGGTATCTATATATTAGGTAGATTTACATTATATCGGGTGATTAAAAAAACGTTCCGAATTTTAAGGGTTAATAAATTTCTGTACAATTAACGTATGACATTGCGTGTTTCTTGGTCCCTGCCAAGTGGCAATCTGAGGTAATTTGCCAAATCTCATTCATCTAACTAGCGAACTTCCTAAATTATGACAATGAAATGGCCAGGGCCATTGTGCTCACCTCTGTGATAAGTCTCCGTACTGTGACTCTCATGATAAAGGATCAGGACAAATAGGATAAAGCTGAACACACCAAGAAGTACCGGTACTTTCCTGCCTAGGTCACAGATGTCAAAATTCAATTTTTCAAGATGGCCACCTGGTGGCCACACGTGACGTTCGTTGGGACTGAAATTTTAGCAGGAATGTACAGGATACTTGCATAGATATTTAGACAACATTGAAACATCGTAACATTTACTACCGGTGAGACATGGCCAAAGTCAATTTTTCAAGATGGCCGCCTGGCAGCCATGTTGAAGTCCAATCGAACCAAAATTTGGCATATAAGTAGACAGTACCAAGACACATATTTAGGCACGGTTAAAGCATCCTAGCTACCACTATTTATGAGGTGTGGGTCGAAGTCCATTTTTCAAGATGGCTCCCTGGCGGCCATATTTGACGTCGAATCTGACTGAAATTTACCATATATTTATATGGTACCTAGATACATAGTTTGACAAGGTTAAAACATCCTACCTACTCCTATTTATAAAATGTGGGTCAAAGTCCATTTTTCAAGATGGCTTCCTGGCGGCCATATTTGAAGTCCGATCGGGTTGAAATTTGGTGCATTTGTGCAGGGTGCCTAGATATATCTTCATACCAAATCACAACACTCTATGTCAAATAGCCATGAAATGTGCCACCAAACAGTGAATTTTGAACTTCGACCTCTATGACCTTGAAAAGTAGGTCAAATCAAAAACCCGGGATTTATGTGATGAAGTCTCATCAGAGGAACCCACCATAAAAGTTTCGTGGTTCTAGCTAACAGCGTTCAGGAGATACGGCCAAAAGAAGGTTTTCACAAAGCGCCCCCTACAGGCCAGAGTGTACAAGCGGCAGCGCTAAGTTTCGGTCCAGAGATAGTTTTTACCATAGGGTACCTGTACACCAAATTTCAAGTTTGTAACCCAAGCGGTTTAGAAACGTGCCACCCCTGTTAACGACGACGGACGACGACGACGACGGACGACGACGGACGACGGACGACACACCATGAGAGAAGCTCACCTCACAGAGGTGAGCTAAAAAGTAGCACACTGTCTGAAAAATGCAATATCCAGCACAGTGTAAGTCACCTGCAAATGATGCATGTCAATCAAACATTGTCAAATGTCGTACGGAGGGCACTAGTCTTTACCTTGTTGCCGTGTTTTTCTGCTCTTTGTGATGTCTAGACACATCATGCCATGGCAAAACCAAAAATTTTGTTCTGAGTTGAATGGGCATCTTGCTTGTTTAACAATAACATGGTTTTCAGCACTGCAGAAAGGAGTTTTTCCACAGAACACAATTTGATTAAGTTAATCAAATCATGTTTTGTTGGAAAAGGGTGGTCAGGGGCGGATACATATCGTACGGGAGGGGCATATGTCGTACGGGAATTTAGAAAGGTATAGCATCATGGAAAAGCGTCTGAGGGGCGTTTTTCAACAAAATGGAGGGCCAATCTATCACCTCTTTAAATGACGTTTTTCGATTTACTTTCGATATTGCTTTGTTCAGACAGTGTGATACTTTTTGTCATAATTCAGGAAGTTTTTCAGCTAGATGAATGAGATTTGGCGAATTATCTCAGATTTTCTGTTTCTTGGTCCCTGTCAAGTGGCAATGTCATACGTTAATTACAAAGAAATTTATTAATCCTTTAAGTTGGGAACGTTTTTCTGCCCCACCCGATATATCTATTTACACTCTTCCTACAAGAAGTCGTCGTCTCTCAGAGGTTGGCAAATTTTCGACCCCAACCGGGGTCTTCTTCAGGCTGGCACTTTCCTGCCTGAGGAAGACCCCGGTTAGGGTCGAAAATTTGCAAACCTCTGGAAGACGACTTCTTGTATTATATCATTTTATGTGTCGATTTTTGTGCCTTACTTTGTGGTTCCTTTGGAACCGGGTTATTAATTGGAATCTCAATAACTCCGTCCTAAAGGAATCAGGGATCTAACCTTTACGGAACTATGGAATGAAAAGATGACTGGTTTTATTTTAACCCTTCAGAGCTGGGACTCTTTAAAAACTGAAATTTTCTCAACAATTATTTTAACAGAAGAAACAGAGCAACCAGGAATGTCATAAACTCACTCCATAACAAATATTCAAACTTGCATGAATTACCCTCTGACCATTGCTCGACTATATTAAGCCCCTCTGCTGTTGCAGTAGACCCTTTCTTGGAAATACAACAGGCAATTCACAACCTTAAACAAATTGCACATGCATGAGGATGCGGCACGACTTGTTTGAAATGAAGAATTCGTTCGGGGTCCGATTAGACAGTATACACGTAAACAGTGAACAAATCCAATTACTAAAAGAGCTGAATAGTGAAAATACAGTAGAACTTAACAAATCGAAAATGGCGAACGAAGTTTTGGCAAATAAGATAAGACGAAATAAAAGCGCACAACCGCCGGCAGAATATTAGACGTTTTGGCTTTGATCAAAATGATGACTACGAGGACCAGTGTAAGAAACGTGTGCTTTCATTCCGAAAGGACAGCTTAGATGTGTTGATTAATCCCGAAGATATTTTTTTCCGGGCATCATTGGAGGGCAAGATCTCCCAGTAGGGCGGGAGACTAGTCCAAGGAGGACCAAGCACCCGCAATAATCATTTGCCCGTAGGTCCATCCCATTAGGCCTACTTTAAAAATCAAACGCTTTATAAGGTTTTTAAGTTTGATTCTTCCAAAAGGAACAAAATTTACCATTTACAATTTATGCAGTATTTACATTTACTAGCATGGTACCCGTGGCGAGCACATTCACAGGATGCATGTGGCCAGAGGATGGCATTTTGCTGGACGTCTCTGTGTGGGAGGAAAATGTTTAGTGGGGGCCAACTCCTCGGACAATAATCTAGGCCTATGGGAAGCTGATGGCAGCAGTTTTATGTGTTGAAGTTCCTATTTTCTGATCACCCTGCCTGGTTGAAGACAATGCATTATACCTGATTCCGTCGGCCACCGTGTAGATGGTGTTGCGTACGCAGCGCCATCTACACAGTGACCAGCGAAACCAGGCTAGTGGGCATTGCAAATCATTGGAAGTTTCTTCCTGCATTTTATTCGCTTCAGGGTAAAAAAATGTAATGCCACCGGCTTAAGGGCCACCCCCATGTCATTTTCAACACTTCCTGTGAAAATGGTGCCATTTCGATCAGAAACCACGGAGGAGTTCGTGTTCGAAGTTAAAGCGCCACCGTCAATTATAATATAGATTTACAATTTGTGCAGTTATTTTGGCCTAATTACTGATTATGACTCTCATTTGGCACTGATAACTTAATTTCAAAGTCCCGTTAGTCAGGCGCGGCCGGGATGGCTGTATGTGGATTTCAAAGGTGAGGGGTTTGATTTCGCTTTGATTTCATGACATGACCTATATGGGATGATGTGGGGTTATGTACCCCCTTCCACCCCACTAAGCAGCACCCGACATAACAGACAATCCCGAAGATGTAAATCGTGCTCAGAAGGAGGGGAAAGTCACAAACGGTAAGCTATCATCGTCCAGTTCACCAGATGGGAAACAAAACTTTTCTACAGAATTGTAAGAAATTGAAAGGCAGCAACATTCGTTGATTAAACCTTTGGACATCCCACTGGAAACGTGTCGCTTCTGCACAAACAAATAACCACAAGCTGGCTATGATTTTGAGTACCGGTTACATTCGGCTTGTGACATGTGACAAACAATACTAGCGCCTATTAGAACAGATATAATTGATCTCACCAGTTTTAACTCAAACAACTGTACATTTTGAAGAACTGATTCACACAATAACAGTTCCATGCGTTTGTGCCATTTGGCAGCTTGGATACCGAATTGAAGACGTAACTGAGCATTGATCTTGGCAAAAACGTAGTAGATCACTCAGTCGGTCCATGGTAAAATTCTATACTCCTGATCATGAAGGAATTAATACTGGATACTGGAAATAACACACGAAAAATGGAGTCTTCCTCAAACAGTTCTGCGCTGTGCCTTGATGTTGATGAAAGTAATGTCTTCGACTTTAATCCTCAGTCATCAAGCACATTTCGAAGATTTTCAACACCAAATAGGTAAGATTATAAGTATTTTTCGTTGATGTGATAACGCAACTAGGCTAATGCGAATAATTGATTAGTGAATGGATTTTCCCAGGGAAGAATTACTTAGCTTTGAAAATGAGTTGACATAAATTACAAATAATTATACCTATAGATTAATTATTGCAGTCTTAATGGTTTACGATTTTGTCCTGCGATTTTCTGAGGACATAACACTAATATGCTTCAAACTGTCAAATTTAACTCATGTGTCATGTCCAAATTGCATGGAAAGCCGCAAGTAACTTCGTTGGAATATAGGTCTAAGTCATGCAACTTTGTTCTCCTCACAGAGCGCAGTCCCGATTTGACGTTAATGAGAGCTTGAAGAGAGAAATTGGAGGATTAAAAAAGGGATTCGTCTGCGCATGCGTCAGCCAAATGAACAGTTTCAACAGACCCTCTTCAAACTTTAGATTTTTACATAAAACTTACGGTACATTATCAGTAATTTTGCGATCCTTTCAGTTTTTCAATCATACATGGCGGAAAACACAAGAACTTGGTTTGTCGGCTAGAGAACGAGGATTTCCATCCCTTTTGTAGGATGCTTTACGGACTTGCATTCCTACCAGCTGACGTCGAGGCAGGGATGGCTCTACTTCGCCAAGTCGCACCTTAAGCAGCACAGAACATGCTGGAGTACTTCGACAAGACTTACGTTTCCGGGACATACAGAAATGTTCGGGAAGCAGGCGATGCAACCAGGCTGCGTAGAGTCCCTCCCATTTTTCTGCCAAAAATATGGAACGTTAACAAAGCAACTTTGAATGGAGATCTTCGCACAAATAACGTATGTGAATCGTGGAATAACAAGTTCAGTAACGTAATCGAGCACACAAGCACCCAACTTTTTAGAAGGCCATTCAGGGTCTGCAGACCTGTGGGATGTATCACTTGTAAACATAAATCTCCTTCAGGACATTACGAAAATGTTCCAACAGATGAACATAGAACAGGACAAGCGTTTTTCGGAACTCCGCTCACACATCAACACACAACTTGCTGACATAAATCGGACCATAAAAGCTGAGGTGAAGCAAGCTCTATTCTGTACAATATACCGGTGGAAAAGAACCCCGAAAAAATCGAGACGGTGGAAAGATTGCGGAGGCAATGAAAAGCTATCAATAGATGACAATAAACACGATGCGGCCCCACCTCAAGTCACTGGTTGCACCCCTCCCCACCGGTAAGTGTCATGTCTCATAGGCCTACTCGAATAGGTGAGCCAACCCCAGACCAGGTGAATCCGAGACCAATTAAATTAGTATTATCGTCAGTGGACGATAAATCCAAGGTAATGTACCACTTCAGACATGGCTCAAGATAAAAAAAATCTCAACTTTAGTATGGCACCAGACAGATGGAAAATGGAGCGAGATCAGTTCAAGCATCGAAGCCCAAAGCGGAGAGAAGGAAGCCGGAGAAGGTGAGTACATCATTTGGGATAACAAGCTTGTCAAGAAGAAGACGTTTCGAAAAGACCCAAGTCGGGGGTGACAGTAAGTAAAACAGAACCTGACATGCCTGTAGATAATTCAGATGAATTTCCTGAGCCTATTAATATTCAAATGCGGATTCTCTGCCAAACAAAATTAATGAATTGTTAGTAGTACTGCATGAACATCAACCTGATGTTGTTGCAATCACTGAAGTCAAGCCAAAAAAATCCAGACATCCTTTGAAACAGAAAAAAACTTCCATCCCAGGGTATCAAGCCCCCGTGCACAATTTAGACAGATCTGGAAGAGGGGTGGCAGTCTGTGCAAAAATTGGTGTTTATATTGACACACTTTCAAGTGATCCAAACCACCACATGCACTCTGGATGGATATTTGGGACACTTACTCCAAACCTGTACGCTTTGAATGTGTCTATCGTAGCCCTAGCAGTACGACATCTGAAAACAAGCACTTCAACACCATGATCTCCGAAGGAAACTTCGTCACCAATTGAGACCACTGTTGTTTGTGGGGACATGAATTTGCCCGAGATAAATTGGAGTGGAGTGCTCATCCAAACCGGAATCCCATATTGCCTCGATGTTCCTGGATACGCTATAGTGTATCACTTGGGGAGTTTTATGTATACGGGCCCTGGGGTTATTGCGCTTTTTTGTGTTTTTTGGTTTCCGCCATCTGGCGGCGAAGCCAAGAATCGAATCGGACCGAATCGTGGCCATCAATGGCCCCAGCGGTTACAAAACCTGCCCTCCATCCTAACGGACGACGACGACGACGGACTCTGCACCATGACAATAGCTCACCCCAGGTGAGCTAAAGTAGAAAGAAGACCCGGGCCAAGAAGTACAGGCCAGTCAGCTTAACATGTGCAGAAGATTTTAAGAGGCGGTCCGTGGGCCACCTCAGTGGTCCTCGCAATCAGGCGCAAGTGTTGGGATAACATACCGGTACATAAGATACAGAATTTCTGATGGTGACTTTTAATTCATTGACTTGTAAGGTTTGGTTTATCTCCTTCAGCCGAGAGGTAAACATTATGTTTGTACACGGTACATCAGTCTTATTGTATAATCATTATGTAAAATATTGTCTTATTCTTTCAGTATGAAAGATGAACAAAACGGAAGGGCAATCACAGCAGTGGTGAAACAAGTTGCTGCCTTGTATCCGGGCCAATGGAGGAAGGAAAATATAAAGGGTAAAGGCCCCGCTCTACGTGACAGTTTTCTATCGAAAGTTTGCTGTCAGATAGTCAATTACTGCTCTCAGACAGCAATAACTGCTGCACACAGTACTGTATGACAGCAGTTGTTACTATCTGAGAGCAGTAATTGACTATCTGACAGCAAACTTTCGATAGAAAACTGTTACGTGGAGCGGCGCCTTAAAGCGATTTTGTCAGCCAAAAAATTTGAATGCAAAAGGGGACGAATTTTTGTTTACAAACACTCATTTCCTGCATTCTGATTGGCTGTGAGGGCAATGTTTACAAACATCATCCTTCTGTTTACAAAACGACTGTCGATTCGCTTTAAGTAACCTGTACAAGTAGGATGGTCAAAAATGGTGTCCACAGGAGGCAGTTATATTTTCTACCACAGTCCCGTAGTCCCTTTTCCCCAGCCCCCCATTTTATGAGTTTTTGCCCGAGTCCTAGCATGATTAAGAAGGTATAAATCCATGCCTACTTTTGAAATGCCTAGAATCTGTAGGATTTTTTCACGCAGTTCAAGAACACAACGATAATGTACCAAATTTCCTTCCAGCTGCAGTGGTGTCATACTTCAAAACATCCAAGGCAAAACAGGGCAGAAAAGCACAGGAAGCTCACAAAGCAAACATAGGGGGACATAACATGATGCGATCAGTTATTTTTTAAGAATTTGTGTGAAAATGAAATGTGGGTGATAAAGGGGCTTGCATCACAGTTCTGAAGGTTGATAATTTCGCATTTTCTTTCAGAAATTATATCGGCGGTCGAACATGTTTTGGAGGCATGTAATGCATTTCGACGACAGTGAAAGGGACATGCTAGATAAACCCTTTAGTTTAGAAGTGAAACACCAGCTGGACTACATGTCAAGTGAGGACTCGGATATGCTGATGGAGATAATTCGCGAGTAGTGAAAAAGCTGACGTGGGAGAGCCCTTGTTTACGTGGTCTCAAAACGAAATTGGGCATTTTCGGATACGAAGAAGGGGAAGCGGACAAGAGATACAAATCAACGCCTCCCCAGAAATGCCCTTGACCGTGTCGGACCTTCTTTTAAAATTGACTTGGCAATTCTGCACTAAATATGAAATCATTTTGGTGCATATGTGACGTTGTGTGATCGCTATGATGGACTAGTTACCTGCTTAGATTATGGGGTGATGGGGCCCGGGGATTTGGTGGTTCTTTCATATTGCCATACATGTATTTGTACTTTACTTGTGTAGTGTTGTATTCAGTAAATGACTGTGATTTGATTTGAAAATGCGAATAGTTCCCATTCGTTTTATTCTTTGCCCCATAAACCCATCCTGAAGAAATCAGATCCTCTTAGCTTAGCTCCCTAACTCGCACGCACGAGGCCCTGAACAAACCAGCAGTAGCCTACTACCGCCGAGAAAACATGCCGCCAATCAGCGAGTCGCAATCAAAGTAAGCCCCGCCTCCTGCCAAGATTTATGTTAATGAATTTTACTACGACTGTCTGTTGCATATGAGGCGAGCGAAAACTCTCGCTTTGGCCGTAAAATGCTGCACTATTTCATCATTTTGGCTTGAATTAAAAGGCAATTTCCAGAGTGTTTGCGAATTTTCGACCCCAACCGGGGTCTTCTTCAGGCTGGTACTTTACAATCCGAAACTCTAGAACAGACTGAGCTGAAACCCAAATGTAGATATTAAGTATCCCATCCAAACAGGACGTGACAGCAATTAAGGAAAGAAAAGAGTACAAGCCCCAAAAGGTGGTTGCTCAACTTTCACTTTGTTAAGTTGAGCAACCACCTTTTGGGGCTTGTACTCTTTTCTTTACTCGTTGAAAGCCGTCGGTCAAATGAATCTTCCGCCATGTTGTGAGATGTTCGATCGAGCTGGGATGCTGGTCACATGACCAGTTATCAGGCAACGTATCTGCGAGGATCCGAGGGTGTTCTCCCCCCACCGTAAAAGGAATAATATCGAAGTAAATAATCAAATATGTGATCAAAACAGCAGAATGTATGATTGCGAACGTTTAAAAAATACCATAACGAATAGACAGCTCTAATTGCCGGCCTTTGTAGAATTTATTAGTTTCATGCCCGCAACAAGGAATCAGTATAAGGAGTAAGCTATCTAGACGTCATGGCCATTCTACTCCAGGGAATACTGCTGGTTTGTTCAGGGCCTCGTGCGTGCGAGTTAGGGAGCTAAGCTAAGAGGACTTGATTTCTTCAGGATGAAGCGAACACGGAACAGCGAAAAGTGCACAAGCGAACGGCCTATGGATACGCAGCCTTAAGAAAACTGGCCAGTTGTGGGATTAGGGGTCCATTACTCGATTTGAACACGACTTTTTGTCGGGTCGGAGTCAACAGGTTCTAGTCAATGCCACTACCCCAGGGTTCAGGCAGGTACGTAGTGGGGTGCCACAGTGTGGTTACTTGTGGTCCGCTTTTATTCATTTTGTACAAACGAATTAATGTCCACATTAAATCGACCAATAGGATTTGATTTTTATATGTGGACATATAATACTACCATTAATTCGATTTAATGCCCACATTAATTCAAGCAGCTACTTCCGCCGATAAATGCACAATCGACCAATCAGAAGAGACTTTTTAATGCGGACATTAATTCCATTTTATGTCTACATTAATTCGAGCCCATGCACATCCGCCACTAAAAACTCTTCTCTGATTGGTAGATGGTGCATTTATCGGCAGAAGTAGCAGATTGATTTAATGTGGACATTATACCGATTTAATGTGGA
>NMRB01000833.1:7391-44405 GCA_002633025.1 Notospermus geniculatus | reverse complement strand
CTGGCAAAAACTTAGTTTCAGGCAGAAACTAAGTTTTTGCCAGAAACTAAGTTTTTGACTTCAGAAACCAAGTTTTTGGTCCAGAAACTTAGTTTATGTTCCAGAAACTTAGTTTTTCTCGTGAAACTAAGTTTCTGGATCCAAAGTACTAGTTAGATGTCCAAAAACTAAGTTTCTGGACCAGAAACTTAGTTTTTGAAGTCAGAAACCTAGTTTCTGGAGCAAAAACTAAGTTTTTGGAAATAATGAACAAACGGCTTGTCATAAACGTTTGGCAAATGCGCTTCAACACACCGACAAATGCAAACCTCATCGTATCGGCAAAGGCATCAGAAAGGAAGTTGGTGTCACTATCGACAAGAACCTATCATTTTCTGATCACAGGGTGTGCCTGACGGCAAACCGTCTACTCTACACCATCAAGAGAACTGTTTCGTACATCAATAGGAGATCATGTTGCCTGTTCTACAAGGCACTAGTTCACCCTCACCTTGAGTATGCACCGGATGTGTGGTCACCCCAGTGGAAAACTATCAAAACAAGTTGGAACGGCTTCAACGAAGAGCAACAAGGCTGGTCTCTTGCATACCGAAGAAACAGAGGCGACATGATCTCAGTCGCCAGACGTGCAAAATTCCTATGTCGTAAATAATTCTTTGGTATCTGATAAAAACATAATTGCCAATCATGAGTTCAATCATTTCTTTACAAATACAAGCCCGAAACTCTCAGCCGGCATCACTACTTCTACAACACATTATACAGACTACTTAAACGAGTCACGTGATAAAACCTTTGTATTTCAAACACTGACCGAATCGACAATCAGTCCGGTGTGACAGGCGATATAGTCCGCCTCTAGAGGCAGGGGTCCTCCGGACCCCTGTCCCTAGGGATAAATGTCCTGANCCCCCCCCCATAAACGAGCCTGTGTTCCACTGACAAAGTCACTTCACATGCCTACGGCAATGGCTCAACCATCCACGTTTTTGGGTACTGTGAGTAGAAAACACAAGCTCACAGTTGACCCAAGCGAGGTATTCTTATACCTTACCGAAAACAGGTACGAGGCATGCTCAGATAACCAGAAACAGAGCATCAGATGAGCGGTGGCAAGAAACTCTAAGGAAATTTTTGTATCATTTCAAATATTTGTCCGTGACAGTTATATGATGCGGGAGTCATGGTCCCCCAGACGCTGTGAACTAGTGATTGTTGTCCGGCGGACTATTTTGTCACGAAATTATAGTCCCGTGGACAACTACTCCTAGGGGTGAATGTCCGCCGGACTATATCCTCGGGGGATATGGTCCGCGGACCATTATTCCCAGGGACGTTTGTCCATCGGACTTCCTTTCCTAGATGTGATAGTCCGGCAGACTATTGACCCTGATCGTTCTTCTCACATGAAGACAAAAAATGATACTTTTGTAGTATCTGATGACGAACATTAGTGTTCATGTGGCATTTTGATTTCATATGTAATGAAATTTAGACAAGATTATCAACATGTGTACATGTGTTTGAGTTGGATGGTGGCGATCCTTGGTACCTAGTAGTCAAAGTTAAAAAAGGCCCATCCATACCATTGAAAACATCAAAGACAACGGAACATGTAGGCCTACTAGCGAACTAGAGCCGGCCAAGGCCAGCCATGAAGTCGTTGTCAGTGTGCTGTAGGCTACGTGATACTGCATTTAATAGTAACATAGGCCTACTAGCATCTTCGATAATCGAAGGCCGATCTGGTCACCACTGCGTTACAGCTCAACAGGTTGACCAATAAGATTGCACTTTATATCGGGTCTTCGGCTACCACTGGGTAATTTTACACCACCAGTTCTGATTGGCCTCCTCTTCGAGAGGCAGCAGATATGCCGCGGACTGGTCTATTTCTCGAAGGGTGATGTGCAATGTAACGCAATGGTGAGCAGATCGGCCTTTGATAAAAATATCGAAGATGCCTAGTAGTTGAAGGACGAAGTACCTATTGTAGACGTAGGATTGCAGTAGGATGTCAGTGAATAAACGAGAAATTGAAAAAAATTTTAACAACAAATGAAAATTTATTAATAGAATTGGTACCGGTACCCAGTAACAACAATAAATTTACATTGTATACATATAACATAACAGTCTATTTAGTCTAATGTGTAAGCCTAGGGGCTTACCACATGCACATTCGCATGCGACAGGGCAACGCATGCGATTTATGCTTTGCGAGCCTTTTGTTTGCGTGCAGTGTACGGTGGAAAGTAACTAATGCCCGTTGTACACGGTAGGATTTTCTTGTACTAAAAATTATAAATGGGGCCTAAATGGGTGTTCACAATGCCTTTCAGCAATGCAATCGGTAGCCTATGACCGAAATCACCCTTCATGAGCCTCATTTATAATTTTTAGTACAAAAAAATCCTACCGTGTACAACAGGCATAAGGCTGCGGATATACTGAACGCGATTCGTCGTCCTGTGCGTCAAAGCTTTTATTTCCGCCGCACTGCACACAAACAAAGACTCTCAAAGCATAAATCGCATGCGTTGCCCTGTCGCATGCGAATTCGTGTTCGGTATGACCGTAGGCTAAGGTTGGATCGCATTCGCGATGCCTCTACCGTATTAAATCCAAGTCGTCTCCGACATTTGCTAACCCCGGTTCTTCAGACACTTTTCAAGTCCAAGCCAGATCCGACCTAAGTGTGGATAGTAATAATGATGAAGACCTGAAAAAAATGAAAAGATTTTGCGAGACCAAAATAATAAGCACCGCAGACAAGCCCATGCCATTGTAAAGGTCCAGGCCTACACAAAACAATACGAACAAAGTCATTTGTCAAATGCCTAGGCCTACTAGAAGTATACCATAATCTGCTACCCCAGTAGGACTACTATTTATTTTAATAGGCCTACATTGTGTCCTGACTGTGAGACGAGAGAGTAGGCCTAATATCATAGGTGAACAGCTGACGATTGACTCCACCAACGTACAGGCTAGCCTACACCATGTTGGCATGTAGGCCTACACACTAACACAGCTAGAGCTGGCTAGCATGGCATCTCAACGATCGATAATACTTCTAGTACCAATCTAAATTCCTTTGATAAATCTTTGTCAAACTTGAATAAATTTTGTCAACCTTGCTTGAGTCAGAGTGGACGATCCCGTGGAAGTTCTGACCAAAAGACCCGTGGACGTTCTGACCGAAGTGCGCCGTGGACGTTCTGACAAATGTAGGGCCTATACCTATGTGATATAGGCCTACATGTACATGCAATGTACAGATGCACAGCAGTACTACACACACACAGACATAGGCCTAGCCCACATCGATCATGCACATAGCCAGCTGGCTGACAATGCAGCGACAATATTCTCATGATTCTCTTTAAAGTAACCACGAAATATCTAACCTACCTAGGCCTAGATATGACGAAGTGAACAATGTACCGTACATGCCCCGAATACTTCAAACGTTGTAGGCCTATCAAACCTACCGCGGTAGTGTTGTCCTGAATTATCGCACCACTTCGATGCTCCTCGAATCCTGTCACCATGTTGTATTACATTGTATACGTGCGCGCCGGATTCGACGAAACCAGCCTCAGGTTACAAGTTCAGTAACAACGGCAAAAATACAAAAACCTCCTTTCAAACATACCGCGGTAGTTTTGTCCTGAATTATCGCACCACTTCGACGCTCCTCGAATCCTGTCACCATGTTGTATTACATTGTATACGTGCGCGCCGGATTCGACGAAACCAGCCTCAGGTTACAAGTTCAGTAACAACGGCAAAAATACAAAAACCGCCTTTATTATTATTGAATAAAAATGTATGGTTGACAGAATGATAAAAATAAGATAGGACGGTCACCATCTGAGACCCACAACCCGGAACTTTATTATAACAGCGGATGTACACAATCCCAAAATCCCACGGAGATTGTACATATACATGTATATGACTTGCCGACATGTGTGAGTAGTACAATAAGTGTGTTTGCTGATGACGTGAAGCTGTAGAGAGAAATAAGATCAGAGGCCGACTGTAAACAGCTTCAATGTGATATAGACAATCTAACGATTTGCTCATGGAAGTGGTAGCTCGAGTTCGAAATGCGCGCTGTTGCGCCTTGTGAGGCACCCAAATTCTTGTACTTACATTATAAATGGGACAACTATTGTTAGAAAGAAACAAAAGACGTTAGTGTGCTTATGAAAGACGATCTGAATGCGGATTCTCAAATAGCAGAAACAACTACAAGAGAATCAGTTTCACTATCAAAAGGGTCTTTCAACACCTAACTATATGGCGTCCTGGAGTACAGCTATACAAAGCAATGGTCCGACCAATACTAGAATACATATCCTGTGCACGGAAATCGCCCCGTCGCTGTTGTCAAGGTAAGGCTCCGGCCTCCAACTAGGTTGTTATTCTGTGGAAAATATATAGGGCCGTGTTCAAAAAGGACGATCATCGCACGATTAAGACTTAGACGCTTGTAACTTCACTAAATGCAAACACTTGTACCATGCATTTGACGAAGTAACACGCGTCTATGTCTTGAACACGCTTTTTCAATACGGCCAATACTCTCCATAAAAGGTGAAGAAATGACATACAGTCTTACAGTCATTGACCATCTGAATATTGCATTTCGTTTGTAGAGGTTCACTATGGGCGGTATTTTCCGCCAAAATCTCAAAGAGGGATATGTTCAAGAAGGGAAGTCCAAAGTGGGAAGTCCAAATAGGGAATTTCTACGTTGTTTCCATTAGAATCACAAAGGGAAGTTCAAAGTTGGATGTTCAAAGTTGGATGTTCAAAGTGGGATGTTCAAAGTGGGATGTTCAAATTGGGAAGTCCAAAGTGGGATGTTCAAAGTGGGATNAAACATGTTATGAATCTTATCTCTCCACATAGGAATTACTTCATCTGCCGTCAGAATGTGGTCGTGGTGAAACTTGTTTAGAATGTATTGGGAACCACATTGCACCTTACACGACCAACAAGCGTTGTGCCCTGCTACATACCAAGGAAGGTGCGCTACTTCCACATGACGCTTTAGCCGCCGATGAAAGTCCGGACAAATTGGACATATAGAACCGATTGGAGGCCCCACAGGAATCATCATAGCATTAGCGGAAGCTGAGTCATCAGGGTGAACATTCTCAACGACAACATGATGGTCTCCTATTACAACTACCCTTACATCATCTTGAAAGGCGTTCCCGTTTGGCAAGTCTGTCTCCGAATCTGACTCTTCCTGTGTTGTCCCGCTGCACGTCGTTTCGGAATCTTCGTAATCGAGATCCGTGTCTACGACCGGTTCACGAGCAAAAGCCATCTGTAAAGATGCAGAGATCATTAACCAACTACCATCGATAAGAATAGGGTTGGTGCTCCACCTTGTCTGCCCAATACTTGTCGAGCCCGTTTTTGAAACTGTTAACACTGGGCGCACAAACTAAATTTTCTGGGAGCGAGTTCCACAACTTAACTATCCTATTGGTGTAAAAGTTGCCACGCCTCTGGTTTGTGGCTCTAAACGGAGCGAGTTTGAATGGATGCCCTCGTAACCTAGTGTTCTCGCTAAAAGGAATAGGTAGAGATGTTCTTATATGCCCATGGACTATTTTATACATTGAAATCATGTCCCCACGTTTCCTCCTGTATGTAAGCGATGGTAAAGCCAGAGCTTTTAGTCGGTCCTCGTACTCCAAATTTCTCACCGACGAGACCAGTTTTGTAGCACGTCTCTGAACTTGTTCTAGTTTATTCTGATCGTATTTCCACAACGGGGACCATACTTCCTGTGCGTACTCCAGGTGAGGTCTCACCAGTGCCTTATACAATAAACAGAACGCCTTCTTGTCGATGAAAGAAAAGGTTCTCTTGATGGTGTATAGAACCCGAGAAGCCGTTGTGCATATCCTGTTTATATGGTCCGAGAAGGCTAGGTTTTTGTCAATTGTAACTCCTAGGTCTTTTTCTGAAGTTACTTGTTCTAAAAGCTGATGACCGGTATCAACATTTACCATGGAATACTTGAAGTCTACCTTCCCCCTCCCGATGCGGAGATGTTTGCATTTTGCTGTGTTGAAGCACATCTGCCAGTCATGTGCCCAGGCCTGCAACTTTGCTAGGTCGCTTTAGAGCACCTGGCAGTCTTCAATAGTGTTGACGCTGTTGTACACCTTTGCATCGTCGGCAAATAATTGCATCTGGCATGTTGACACTGAGGGCATATCGTTAATATACATGATGAATAGTAACGGCCCTAATACACTCCCTTGAGGCACACCGCTACGTACCTCTTGGACCTCAGATGTGGGAGCATTTACTCTCACTTGTTGTTTGCGATCTGTAAGGAAATCTCGTATCCAATCTAGCAAATTCCCCTTGATTCCATAACTGGACAGTTTACGCAGGAGTCGCTCATGTGGGACCGTATCGAAGGCTTTTGAATAATCTAAGAATATAATGTCCACGTTATCCCCGGCATCTAGGGAACTATTCCATTGGTAGACAGCCTCCAAAAGATTCGTAGTACAACTTTTGTGGGGGGTAAAGCCATGTTGCTCGTCACAGAGAAGGCCATTTGCGGTAAGATGTTCTCTTAGATGATTACTTATGATGGTCTCCAACATCTTACAACATACGCTTGTCAAACTCACTGGCCTATAGTTTCCAACGTTACTCTTTTCCCCCTTCTTGAACAATGGGATCACCTCAGCTATCTTCCAGTCTACCGGGATTCTAGAGTTTTCCAGGCATCTTTGAAATAAACCTTTGCATCGTCGGCAAATAATTGCATCTGGCATGTTGACACTGAGGGCATATCGTTAATATACATGATGAATAGTAACGGCCCTAATACACTCCCTTGAGGCACACCGCTACGTACCTCTTGGACCTCAGATGTGGAAGCATTTACTCTCACTTGTTGTTTGCGATCTGTAAGGAAATCTCGTATCCAATCTAGCAAATTCCCCTTGATTCCATAACTGGACAGTTTACGCAGGAGTCGCTCATGTGGGACAGTATCGAAGGCTTTTGAATAATCTAAGAATATAATGTCCACGTTATCCCCGGCATCTAGGGAACTATTCCATTGATAGACAGCCTCCAAAAGATTCGTAGTACAACTTTTGTGCGGGGTAAAGCCATGTTGCTCGTCACAGAGAAGGCCATTTGCGGTAAGATGTTCTCTTAGATGATTACTTATGATGGTCTCCAACATCTTACAACATACGCTTGTCAAACTCACTGGCCTATAGTTTCCAACTTTACTCTTTTCCCCCTTCTTGAACAATGGGATCACCTCAGCTATCTTCCAGTCTACCGGGATTCTAGAGTTTTCCAGGCATCTTTGAAATAATATACTCAGTGGCCCGCATAGAGCTGGGCATAGCTTCTGTAGTAGAATGGGGGGCAGATTATCAGGTCCTTGACTTTTGGTGGTATCTAGGGCATTTAGCAATTTCTTTACTGATGCCTCGTTAATCTCCAGGCTAGTCAATGGTTTACGCAAGTAAACTTCTGCCACTGTCGGGATCGAAGTCAAATCCTCGTTTGTAAAAACACTGGCGAAAAAGTTATTAAGTGCATCAGCTTTGGCCTGGTCGTCCTTTGCACACGTGCCGTTATCACTAATCAGGTCTGGGATGTCGTGAGAGGTGGATGTTACTGTTTTGTAATAACTCCAGAAGGCTTTTGGGTTGGTCTTGGACTCATGAGCTATACTCTGTTCGAAGGTCTTCTTTACCGATCGGATTGTTTTAGTCGCTACATTTCGCTTCCTTATATATTCCTGGTAATCCTCATGATTCCGCGTTGTTAGGTACCTTCTGTAGGCTTTGTGCTTATCCCAAACAATACATGGTTATTCATAAATAAGACGGTTCAACCTTCGACCGCCGCACTAAAACGGCGCTGTATGTTTCCACTACCGCCCCCTTAAGTGCATCAGCTTTGGCCTGGTCGTCCTTTGCACACGTGCCGTTATCACTAATCAGGTCTGGGATGTCGTGAGAGGTGGATGTTACTGTTTTATAATAACTCCAGAAGCCTTTTGGGTTGGTCTTGGACTCATGAGCTATACTCTGTTCGAAGGTCTTCTTTACCGATCGGATTGTTTTAGTCGCTACATTTCGCTTCCTTATATATTCCTGGTAATCCTCATGATTCCGCGTTGTTAGGTACCTTCTGTAGGCTTTGTGCTTATCACGGACAGCAGTCAGGGCTTTTGAGTTCATCCACGCAGGCTTCCTTCGCCCGTTGATGTTGATTACCTTAGATGGGACGTGTTTCTCACACAAGTTATGCAGTGTCGTTTTCAGTAGGTTCCACGCTCCCTCGACGTCGAACACTCTCATCCTAGGGGTTAAGTTGAGGGACTCAAATTCTGCCAACATAGCAGGATAATCTCCGCGGTGAAAGTTTTTCCTACGTATCCCTTTAATAGAATTACGTCATGGTCACTGAGACCTAATCCAGGTAGATGTGTTACTCTGTTTATGAGATCTTCATGCGAACCAAGGACTAGATCAACTAAGGTTGAATTCTGCCCATTCCTGTGCCGTGTTGGGTTGGTTACGAATTGATGGAGAAATGAGTCCAATATTTCGTTTAAGAAAATCGATGATCTATGGTTGGGTCCCTTAGTTGAAATACCTAAGGTCCAGTTTATTTCCGGGTAATTGAAGTCACCTACTAGCAGTTTCCTGTTATTACGTCGTTCAAAGTTGTTCTTTATCATCCTGTTGAGCTGAGTATTGTCCTCGTTTGAACTGTTTGGACTTCTGTATGCGCATCCAAAATGTAATGGTCTATCCGAGTCCTCAATTGCCACCCATACGCCATGGGGAAAATCTTTGTCGGTACCAATTACCCTGTGCTTTAATCCATCTTTCACATATAAACATACCCCCCTTCCTGGAACATCGAAGTTGTTTAACGGTTCTGAGTACCCAGGAATAAGGATATCCTTCAAGCTTAAAGGGTAAGACGAATTTTTAAGGTTTGTCTCTGTAATTGCAATAATGTGTGGACTATGCTCTGTTACAATTGCCATCAGCTCCGACATTTTGTTTGGTAGCTGATCGGCATTTGTATAGAGGCATTTAAAGAACGAAGTTGTCTTGGGTGGGCCGTTGCCTGCTGCGAAAGGGCTGCAGTGATACAATTCTGCCACCTCTGATTGCCAGGTTTGACTCTCCCCGATCTTGACGTGCTTTCAGTTCTTCTCGTAGAGCTGCATATTCCTCACGCTCATTTTTAGTATAGTCCCTGGTTACTGGCACACGTGTTCCCTTAGGTGTCTGCTGTCTGGCAGCTGTTAGGACCAGGTCGCGCTCCGACTCACTACCCAGAAACACTTTAACCGGTCTAAGGGACCCATCATGTCGTGCAGCACCAAGGCGGAAGAATTTCTTGATAGAAATCGAAGGTTTGGCCGGACCTGCTTGCACTTGATTTGAAGTGGCTATACCAAACCGAGCCAATAAAGCTGTGATCTCATTTAGGTCCTCAACTGCAACCAAATCTGGGTTGTTCATGTTTGAGCTTTCAGCCAGACCGTGGATAATGATATTGTTTCTTCTTTTGTGTGATTCCTCCATATCAGCACGGAGCCCAGCGAATGCCGTTTTAATTTCTCGGTGCACATTAGTCTTTATGACATTTGTTGCCGAAGTAATTTCCTGGTGCAACTCATTACGGATTGGAGGGATCTTATCTTCTATCGCCTGTTGAACGGCTGTGTGTATTCTTTCATCAATCGAAGCTTGTAAGTTGTCTATTTTAGCATTCATGTCTTGATGCCTCTTTTCGTTCTGAACTTCCTGGCTCATGAGCAAGTTGGTTATTTTCTCCAGTTGACTAGATAAAGAGTGATCTGATGATCTACTAGGCTGATCCTGATCCATATTCTTGCCTCTTTTTGAATCTAGTTGCAGGTCGTCCGGAGAATTTCTGTCACTCCATAATCGCCCTCTATTCTTTTCAAGATTACGCTGCGGCAACCCCGAGGTAGTCGTTGTCCTGGCCCCCGATGGTGTTGAAGCATACGGTTGAGGTACTCCTCTTTGTTGTGATACGTAGTGCCGGCTGGGGGTTTGCATCATTGATAACTCTTGAATAGATCTGACTGCTCGATCAGTTTCGTTGTATGATCCAAGTGTGTCGTTTTGTGTTGCTCCAATTGTCGAAGATTCCTGGTACGTAGTGTAACTACCACTACCTGATGCTGATGGGCTTGGAGATGACATTATGTGCAGTGGGCCTATAGACCTATACGCCCTCCTCCTAGACTACCCCTATTTTGGACAAGTACCTCTGGTTAGGCCTAAGTGCTAAATAATCAATGAATGACTACTTGATTAACAATGGAGTTTGGCTTACCTCAAATACAGATGACAACAAAGCAAAGAGCACGGACCCTAACCGTGGTATACTGGTTCAGGGTCACGCTTTTCCGCCTGTAAAATGGACCACCACTCGGAGTAACTTAGTAGGTAGGGAGATATCGGCAGGTCAACTGTTGAGTGTATCACCCTAGTATCACCACTTCATCACACAAACTAAGACAAAAGTAGGCTACTAGGCTATTACAATAATACGGTACGTTAAACTTTCCTGAAAATAAATAAGAATGGTTAGTCCCACTCCAAACGACACAAAACGCCTTTATATACGACACTAATACATGAAGTTGATAGACGCACGCAATCTGCGGTGCTTAGTGTAGTGTATTGTGTTAACATACACAGCGTAAGACAGTGCATGTGCATAGAGCTTGCATACCGTGTAGAATTGCCTAGTGCTTTGGCGAATGAACTGTTCGCGCCTCTAACCAGATTGTTTAAAAGGTCGAAATGTAAGTGAAATCAGTAACTGTATAAACTAACACTATACTATTTGGAAAAACAACGGTGGTTAAAGTATATATAGTGATAGGATCGCACGAGTAGAAAATTTGATCTTAGTAAAAAATCGAAATTTAATCGACAAGTTGTTGAAGACTGTTGTTGTGTTGACGCATGCGCAATTATGGATTTCAACAAACAATAACAAACCTATGATTGGTTATTTTGAAAATGGCTTGCAATTGCAAAAGCAACTAATCTTCAATTATTTGATCTAAACTTCAGGAAAGTTTTCATTGGTGGTCTGCCAGCGACGGCGCAGGACAGTGATCTCGAGGAATACTTCGCCCAATTTGGCGATATTTTTTCAATGCTGAATTTGTACACAATTCTAACATGTCTAATAGGTTAGGAGGTGGCTTTGCCTTGCCTTTTCCTGATTTCCTGGAGCAACAAACAAATTTACCGCCAGTCCTTAATGGATGGATTTCAACAAACAATAACAAACCTATGATTGGTTATTTTGAAAATGGCTTGCAATTGCAAAAGCAACTAATCTTCAATTAATTGATCTAAACTTCAGGAAAGTTTTCATTGGTGGTCTGCCAGCGACGGCGCAGGACAGTGATCTCGAGGAATACTTCGCCCAATTTGGCGATGTTGCTGATGCTGCGGTTATCACAGATGAGAATAAGAAGCCGAGAGGGTTTGGGTTTGTCACATTTAAACATCTTGATGGAATCCACAAGTGTCTCGAGTTTATGAAGAAGGACCCGGAGGGAAAGAAACACAAAGTGTGCAATACTGATGTAAGTAGATCGTAGATAACACTTGCAGCGGTGCCTGGGCACCCTGCTTGATGTTTTCGGCTCAAATTAAATGTAACTACTAAGATTAAATACCTCTGTTGAATGATGATGACTATTCCACGTTGTGCCAATTCGAAAGCATACTGTATATTCCAAAAATTATCATAACAGATCGATGTGCGAAGATCAATTCCGAAGGAGCTGTTGCAAGAAATGAAAGATGCTCAGAGTGGTGGAGATGTTAAGATCTACATGAAGTTCAACCAGGCAGTTGCCAAGGATATCGATGAAAATTCTATCATGGACACATTTGAGAAAATACCACTGTTTCTTGGAAAACGGGTTAGTTTACTTGTCTTAATTTTCTTTCTTTGTAGTGCGGATGGTTGTGATCGACTCTTGTCATTATTAGAAATGCTGCCCGAGAATGCTCTTTGTCTTCTCCTGAAAAAAAATCTCAAAAAGTTATGTCGTCCAGTTCACTCATTGGTAAATGTGCTTCTTGTTCAGACAGATTATTCAAATTCCTTTTCAGCCGAAGTCAGTAGAGTTCATCCTTAACAGGGACAGCAAAGAGAAGACCGGTAAGACCGCTTAGCCCAGTGGTGTGGGTTCTGCATTGGGCACCCTGAGAAAATAGTTGGAACCAGACGTTCAACGGAAAAGTGCAGCACCGTGGAAGCGTTTTACTCACTCTATTGTCTGTGTTACTGAACTTATATTGCGCTGTGTTGAATTCAATAATGAATAATGTTGTTCACATTTCTAGTTACGACAGGTTTCTCTTTGAATTGATAAAGGTGTTTACTACGAACTGCCATTGGTCAAGCAAGCAACCTTGGCTCACACCCAAAGAACACGGCATTCATTATGTGAGTGAGCAGATATCACTTTAATCAAAGGGCCGCCGCCGATTGCTGAACACAGTAGATCTATTGCTGAACACAGAAAGCCAAAAAAGACTAGAACTTGCAGTACCGGTAATCTTATTCTTTATTCTTGAAATTACATTTTTTTTTATTGAAAATACAGCAACATTCATTTCATAAGAACACATTAAAGAAGTAAAGTCATAGGCCTATTACTTATCACGAGTGGCAAACTTTCAGCTAGCTGCAGGTAAGGCCTACAAAGACAATCTCATCAGAATCTTGACTGGAAAGGCCTCATATACAATGTAGAATAGGAAGCATGCCATGCACTTCGGTCTTGTCCCCTCATTTGCATCAGGGAAGTAGATGAAGACAGCAACGCGGGAAACTGCAAGCAAAATAGGCCTAGGCCAGATTGCCCCATGTCATTGAATGGCACAAGTAAAAGTACCGGTACCCCAGACCCTACGAGACAACCCACCAATCAGGCACGCCAGGGCGGAGGATAGGAATTTTCATTTGGTTCATAGTACATACCGGTATGATGTCGTCAGAGGAGCTGGGAGGAAGGGCAAGTGACGGAGTCGGATACGGATCCATTGCTCATGCCTGCGTAGTCTCGTGCCACCAGACTCTGCAATTTTTGGTTCACGTAGTGACCATTATTTGTTCACGTAGTGAGTGCGAAGCCCTGGTTATGGTAATGTGAATAACCGCGCGATCGAAGAGTGAATCGGCTGAAGATTGGAAGCCAATAAAATCGGATAACCTTCGATAAAGATGAACTTTTAGTGAATAACCTTAATAAGTCAAAAGTAGATATACAATTTGTTATTGATTATGTAATGTAATTAAGCTGTAATTCTTGGGACTTTGCTCATTTTCTGTTTCTATAAAGCGCAGTGATCACATTGGAACAAAAAAACAGTCAACTGGAGGTGTCTTTATAGCTTTTCTCATAGGGACCTCAATTCAAGCAATATGAAAATGTCAAACGATGGCTTGCCCTTAATACAACAGGGGAAGGACTTCGGTTACGGCGGACTTTGATTTCTGTCACTGTTGTAAAAGAAATCTAAGTCCGCTAGTAATCAGAGTCCTATACCTTTTATATAGGATTGGTAACCCAGGAACGGAAGTCCGGGTAGGACAATGGTTCCTAAGGAATGGGGGCCCGAAGGGCCTCCATTCCTAAGTAACCAAGGTCCCACGGACCTGCATTTCTTTCACACCGGTGGTAAGAAGTGTACAGCTGTCTATTATATAAAGTGTCTACATGTAGGCCTATACTGCTCGGCCCACGCCTATGCACATTACACACACAATCCTCGCATTCGGCAGACCAGCTACGAGGCCATGCCTTCAGCCCCACACCATAATGAAACAGTCCAATTATGCTTTTTGTTGACAAAATTTTGTAGCCGTGCGGGGGATGTGTTTAGTTTATTTTTAGATGAATGACTTAAATACTATTCCTTACTACCCTCTTTGAACTTCCCAGTTTGAACTTCCCAGTTTGAACTTCCCAGTTTGAACATCCCAGTTTGAACATCCCACTTTGAACATCCCACTTTGAACATCCCACCTTGAACATCCCACTTTGAACATCCCACTTTGAACATCCCACTTTGAACATCCCACTTTGAACATCCCACTTTGAACATCCCACTTTGAACATCCCACTTTGAACATCCCACTTTGAACATCCCACTTTGAACATCCCACTTTGAACATCCCACTTTGAACATCCCACTTTGAACATCCCACTTTGAACATCCCACTTTGAACATCCCACTTTGAACTTCCCAATTTGAACTTCCCACTTTGAACATCCCACTTTGAACATCCCACTTTGAACATCCCACTTTGAACTTCCCAATTTGAACTTCCCTCTGTGATGTCTAATGGAAACAACGTAGAAATATTCCCTCTTTGGACTTCCCTTTTTAGACTTCCCTCTTTGAACATATCCCTTTTTGGCGGAAAATACCGCCCATAGTTCACGTTCTAATTTTTCTTTTTGCTTCTGTATTTCAGGGCGATGGTAACTTCCCCCAGAACGCCCTTTCGATCGCTGCGTACACTGACGAAGACCTCGCTGCAACAGAACTGACGGTCCGCATCGCAGTAGAGTTGTGCTTGTACGAGGACTATTACGTGTTAAAGCACGCAGCTGACAATTTCCACTACGTTTGCTCGTCCATACAAGACGAAGCCGTCCATACCTGCCAAGAAGGAGCATACGCGTCAGCCTGAGCCATGCAGCCGCCGCAAGCGTCTTTTTCAGAGACATCCAGTCCGTCTACCTAGGTGCGAATGGTGCAACAGACAAGACCATCCTTGACGTCACATTCCCGGTACATTCCAGCAAGACGTTAAGCATGCAGCACTTCGGCGTCCAGAGGCGTTTTTTCGACGCCAATGTCCGAACGCCAGAAAAATCCCCAGTGTGCTGCGAATGGAATCTGGAGAACGCCGCCCGACGCCGCCGGACGCCACTGAACTCCAGATATCCAACATGTTTGACTTTGGACGCCAGTGAACGCCTGTGAACTCCCGAAGCAGCCAAGTGTGCTCCGATGGCAGCCAGACTTGGAGTCGGCGGCGAGTCTCTGGCGAATCAGCTTGCGTCTTGATGTCACATGATTTCAAAATTGCAGCCTGAATGAAGATGGCAGCACTGTAACTGTCGCGCAAGTGGCCCGAAAAGATGCTACTGAACGCCAAGTTTCGACAGGTGTGCTCTCACCAGGATCCACTGGCAGCCAACTCTGTCGTCGAGAGGCGTTCAGTCGAACGCTTCTGGACGCCAGATTTGGCGGCCAGTGTGCTGCTAGCTTTACCTGCAGTGCAAGCTCCAGCCAGAGAAACTTTTCATAATGCGGAAGAGCTGCCTTCCTAGAACCTCTGGGTCCCTGTGGTCTCCGAATCACTTTGTTGATGAACCAAGACAGACGTCAGTCAAAGAAACGAAAACAGGGAGAAACAGGTGTGATGAAATATAATGTCCCCACCCGCCTGATGTCCCCCTGCATTGTTTCTCACAGGATTACGGGTCTTGGTCTCTCTAGAGTCCAATTCAATGGTGCCGCTTACGCGGGTGATCCACTGTCGCGATTTTGGCTTGAGACGCGGTTGCGTTCCCTTGCGGTTACCTTATAAGGACTTCCGATTGCCATATAAGGAGATCGCAAGGGACCGCAACCCCGTCTCAAGCCCAAATCGCGACAGTGGATTCGCCGCTTTAATCCGTAAATGTATTGTTGGTGGACATCACATATCGGGAGACATTAGATTCAACTACACCGGAATGCACACTGAAAAAAAATTCGGCTCATGTTGAGTACTTTGGGCTACTCATCAGTCATTTTGTCCGTGAGATGAGTAGAAAGGTACTAATTGGCTACTAATTGGGTACTCATCGGGCCAAGGAGCTGCATTTGGAGTTCCTTGCTACTCGCTATGAGTATCTTTCTACTCGCTATCAGTACCTTTCTACTCAATATGAGTACCTTTCTACTCGTCTCACGGACAAAACGAATACCCCGAAAGTACTCGGCCCGGTTTTCGTGCAAAACAGGGGCCTGTTTCATACAGTGACTTTAAGCTGAAAGGTACCATTAACTTCAGTGCATTTTCCATTTGATTAAAGGTACCTTAAGCTTAACGTCACTTAATGAAACAGGCCCCAGGTCAACATTCGAGGCTACAATCCCTTTTTTCGCCCCTATACTCAACTTTACGAAAAGTAGATAACCGATAACCAGTTTTCGTTTTGTTTAATCCTTTCTGTAATCTGTTCGTCCGTGGCTTGTATCCTTTCACCACGTGACTTCACTTTTTTTTCCTCATTTTGAAATTCATGTACACTACATTACTCGTATGTTGTTATTCTCCGCCTTATATTATATCCTATGTTCAAATTTGTTTAAGGGCCACCAATGCTCCGGCCTCGGGCCTTTTAAAATTTATCGTAAATTATTTTCGTTATAATAAGTATCTTCTATCTATAACCAGTTTAGAAGTCTATACTTCTAACGACAGTCAATAAGCTTCAACTTTCCGAAAGCACGTAACGTCCTCTGCATTTGTCGTCTGCGTAATCATAGGCTACCGCTGACTACCTTCGAAATAAAGTCGGCTGTGCGGAGAGTGAACGAAAGAAGATAATGGACATGATATTGGGGCAAGGGGACTGACGGACTCCAAAGACGCCACTGTTTTTGGGGAACGATGTGCAACCATTGTTAATGCCGTCACACAAATGCCACAATTCGGGGATTATCTAACGAAAAGACTCATTCCACTGACCAGCCATCAACGATGAAGTTTTCGAAGTTAAAATGAAAATTAAACAAGCACATTCTACCAAACTGGACGAACAATAATTCGGAGAGTATTAATCACGTGTTAAAGCAGCTGGAAGATTGGAAGCCAAGGTCGAATTAATTATTCGGGTCGAATTAATTATTCAACACTATACTTCGGAAATCAGCAACACTGTACTTCAGAAATCTAAAGAAAGAGGCAACTAGGAAGAATGTAGAATTGCATTTGTCGTCAGAGCCGCCGAAGAAGCAGGGTTTGTAAAGTAGTTAAAGAAAACTGAACTGATCTAATAAAACAACGACGCCGACGCATCATCCAACGCACCAGGTCTGATACAGTCAGTATGAGAATAAGAGGAAAGCCAGTGGATGCCTAGGAATTGACTGTCCTTTGGGCCTAGTGTGAATAGCCTATGTGCATTGGTATCCGGCATTAGGAGGACTTCAAGTAGCCTACAGAAGTTGTAATGGGTAGTTAATAGTGAGTTTAAGAAACCCATGGGGAGATGGTGGAGCAAACATAACAGGGCGCGGGTTCGATTCCCAACTTTTTTCTTTCAAAAAAAAGTGTTCAGCAGGAACTCGCCTGAGGATGTTGACACCTTGACAGCTCGAAGACAAATAAGGTGGCGCCCTCCTGGGATCGTGGGGTCTATCATGTTCTGAGCCTTCATTTGAGATGTTTGCAGGGCGTTTGCATTTCCCTTGCTCGTCGCATGGGGCCTTTTGTTCATGCAGTTCATCTTTAATACTGAGTAAATATCGACACTTACAAAATCAGGACTCTTTAATAAAAATGGTTTCCTGATTGGAAATATACTGCGTTCACTGTGGTGATCAATAGTCAGGTGTAAATTTTAATTGCAGAAAAAATGCCGCTGCTAACCGGAAGGTTACGGAGAAGGTGGCGAAAGAAACGTTATGCAATTTCCCTGGAACATGGAGTGAAAAACACATTAGAGGTAATGTAATAGATGTATACACTTGACCACAAAACATTCAACATAAACACACGGTCAAGCGACTATGAGTGATGTCGGCAGTAAAATATTGTGCAACATGCATATAATGAGGGTATTTGCAATGGCTGGTGGACTGTGGGCCGTACGATCACAATTGAGATAGGTTCTATTATCAGGCCTTGTCTATTCTTGATAAATGAATGTCACCTTTTCTTTTTATTCAGAGGCAGCTGGGACATACTTCAGGTCTTTGCGCGACAGGCAGAAGGGAGACAAGAAGAAGAAATTGAGCAGTGGCAGACGCTACGACAGACTAAAGTAAGGTGAGGATTTTTGCAACATACGATGATGAACATAATTTCACGGCATTTTCCAGGCTTATGGTGATTTGGAAGATTTCGAAATATCTTACATGTATAGCCTATTAATACTCGAAGGCCGCTCAATAAGTTTTCGCTTGAGGGGTCTGTTCGCCTCAGTCACGAGCGGGGATGTAGCGGACGAATTCATGCTGCGAGGCAGACCACCACGTTTGCACGCTTAACGGTATATTGCTAGTTGATTATACTCATTACTTAAAATGGTGCGTAAACGGCAGTCCCAAAGATATCTCTCATTCCAGAAATCTGCGTCGAATGCCCCCCTCCCCCAATTGGCGCGGCAAAATTACCAAAATTGAATACAATGTACTCTTTTTCCAGAAAGTAGTCAGCACACCCGGGGTACAGCGATGTCTAACAAAATGTTTTCCACGTCATCAACCTTTTGTTAGACAAGGTCAGGCTACATCAACTTTTCAATTGTCAAAGGGTCACTTAGTACATGTCGAGTGAGGAGAGCGAACCATTGGAATGGTTCGAGTGGTTCGAGACATTGTTACCGGCGGAGAATTGTAAAAGAGTTGCTCTGGGAATCGGACACTCTCAAAAGCTACAAGTCGAATATACTAGACACAAAATACGATGAAATGATGGCAGAAAGGAAAATTGCTAGCTTAGTTGGTTGCTAGTTGTGTACATTGGCCTGTAGGCCTACAACTGCGCATTTAAGCCCCAGTCACATATCCACTCCGGGGCCCGTACGGCGAGTAAAAACAGACATTTTGGCCAATTTCTACGGTGCCCAGTTTGATCCAGCCTACTTTCCGCCTATCTATTGAGGCGATTTCGGCATGATTCATCTTAGACCCGAGTTTCAGTCTCTAAAATCCGCAGCAAGCCGCTGGGTGGGGAAAATCGTACGGGGCCCGGTGGCGAAATTTTTTTTCCCACTCTGGTTCCGGGCTCAGATATAGCTTATTAGCATATGACCAATCAGCGCACTCATGTCGCATTATCTATACCCCACACAATACCGCCATGGCCGAGTCCCATGTCGGCATTGTTCTCTTCATCCAGAGTTCAATAATGCTGTTAGGTCAATCAAGTCAGTAATTGTATTGGTAACGTGGATCATCGGCAGCATTGTATTCACTGTAATCTAGTTGAAAACGCACTGTGTGTTGCTTTGATATTGGAATGTCCGATGCCTCTTCTCGTAGTTTTTTTATTCGTACAGAGATAAGTAAAGTGTCATTCAAGGCTACTGCATCCAAAAGTAGGCCATAATATCTAGCTATTGTTACTCATCGTCCCTAGAAAAAAATAACCGATAGTTTGGTACACTGTATCATTGCTTTATACTAGGGGGTGGCCCAATTAATTTTTGTTGAAAATAACAATGCTTTTTTCACCACTTTCCATGACCATTTATAAAACTAGATCCATATTATATAAATTTATGAAAAGAAAACGTGCATGTGCACGTTTTCCCCCATTACATGTACGTTAGTTAGGCATGTGTTTTGAGACATAGTATGAACGAAGGCGAAAACGCGCCAAAAGGCTTCCACAAGCTTCAACAATTCCACGTGTTCATAAATTATGCAGTTACAACACGAGAAATGATTGGCCATATGCAAATGAGTAATATGTCAGCCCGGAACCAGAGTGGGAAAAAAAATTTCGCGGCCCGGTGCATTTGTGACCCAGGCTTTAATGAGCAAGTAACTAGCAAGGTGCTCTGGACACTGAAGCACAAAACGCCAATCTGATTCAAAAGTGATTAACTGGAATTCGGGTATTTGTAGAAAACAGCCAGGCGGAGGAAGGCCCTTGATGCCATGAAGGAAGATCTGGCTGAGCCACTTGCAGCAAACTTGAGTGCTCTTTTCAAGGCTCCTGATTGCCTACATGTCATGTTATGACGATTCTATAAATTGTCAACATTGTCCGAGATCTCGCGAGACCTGCCACTATAAAAGTCAAGTAGCACGTGATTTCAGGGCCAGTCTCTCTTGGGACGTGTTGTCGTGAGGATTGGTATCGCCGATTTCTTTTCGTTTCTTCTGCGTCTTGCTCTGGAGGCCACTTCGAAGCATGGGTATCGTAAGGACAGGAGTTTAGTTCAGTAGTGTTTAGTTCTTTGGAGTGTTTTTTCTTCAACTTATTGAGGTATGTTTCGTTAATTCCTCGTTTCGAATTCCTATTTCACTCCGTTCCCGCCATGTTAGGCCTATAATTCGTTGTTCTAATCTCGTCCCCTGCCTCCAGAGTAAGCCCAGAGCTTCGTAGCGTGTCTTGTAATTTTCTTTGTGCCACTGAGATAGGCCTATATTTTCCGTCCATAGTTCTTTTATCGTGTCCTGCGTGTGATTGTTCGTTAGTTTAAGTTCTTTGCACGTATATTTCGTCTTTTTCTGGAAATTTCGGACGCAATCTTGGTTTTACTTGAGCCCCACCCATGGCCATGGCTCTCCTTAGTATAACCCTCTTTGATACGTATTAGTTCCCTTGGTGTTAAATGGGGAGCGCCAATTGGTCACGTGATGACTACTGATAGAGCAGACGAGACACCTAGCGTTGACCTAGGCCCATTGTTCGAGAGATGCGGTTCACCAAGCACGGCCAATCACACCTTGAATCGTCATGAATAATAGGTGGCATTGGTGTACTATCAGTTCAAAACCACGCGTATATTCTCGCGTGGTCTGCGTGATCGGGGTTCCCTATTCTAGTTGCTTCATAGTTCTAGCCTTAGCTTTATAGAATCCATATATTCGAGTTTTCACCCTTCGTGTTCGGTTCTCAGTTCAGTTCAAAAGTTCATTCACATGGTTCTTAGTTCAGTTCAAAACTTCCTACATTAATTATTAGGTTTCTTATCGTTTAGTTCGGAGGTTTCTTAGATCTATATATCTTGAAGCTCGGAATTCACCCATGTTGTTATTGTTGGGCATAGTCTAGGCTATTTTCGCATTATTCATTGGGAATTCCGAGGCCACACCCTTGTTCTAAAAGACTTCAAGTCACACCCTTCGTTTCAAAAGGCTTTAAGCCTCACCTAGCTTTTCAATACATTTGCTTAATTCTAAAAGTTATATCACGACCTTTCTATAGTTGCCTAAAAATAGCAATCGTTTTCCCATTTGTCATGGACAAATAAGCGCCAATAATGTTGTGAGCCTTATTTTTCCATCTAACTAGTCATCAATATAGGGCCGTTTAGACGACAGGCAAAAATCCACATGCGATCCGATCGAATCCGATTGTGGTTCAAAACTCTTGCGTGTAAACGCTACCCAATGCGGTCCAATGTGGATTTAAAATGGTCCCGAATCCATATTGGACCGCATTTGACCACATACGACCACATTCAAATCTCGTCTAAACGCAAATGAGACCCGATGCGGGTGGATCGGATCCAATCGGATTGAATCTGAATGTGGTTTTTTGGCTTGTCGTCTAAACGGCCCTGTTATAAGCGATTTTATATTAGTTTAACTCTCACCAGTTTAGTTAAAATTTAAGTGTTCAATAAGTGTTCAGTTTCTTTAAAGGTCGTGCCATATCGTGCCATATCGTGTACTGAATCGTTTCTCAAATCTGCCCTCACGTGAGAGTGAGAGACCTGTCGAGGTATAATCGAGGTTGTTAAGCACAGGCCACTAGGGCCGGTTAGAAATGAAATATAGAAAATGTTATGAATGTTGGACTGTAATAGACTGTGGTGCATAAGAGACTGTTTTCTGGTCATGTGGAACTGTTTTGTGAGGACTGCCCTGGAATTCCTGGATTCTTGTGAGGAGAACTGTAGCTCATAAATCAGTTTTCGTTATCGTTTCGACGTGTCTAGATGTAATTGCAGTCGTTGAAATTGGAGATTGCGGACGTCTTCAACTTGTTTGGAGCTGATTGCAGCTGGCGAGTCGGAGTTCGGATCCTAGTATCGATGTTACGAACCAGATGGCTCTACAGTCGTAGTCGAAGTCCATAATGAGATGCAACCCTAGTTGATCACAGACTACGATTCGGAAATAGTTATAGTGCGAGTTAAGGTGAGTAAATAGACGCCTTAACATGTCAAGCGAGGAGTCTGATGATGACGCCGATGTTGGCAACCGCCAGTGCCATCAAAGTCGAGTAGTCAGAGAGATGACTTGGGAATCGAAATTATTGAAAGATTCAAAGAGGGCACTTGATGAGAAATTCTTCGCAAATTTACCGAGGGGTGTAATTGTTGCAAAATCCAGCAGACAAGGGTCCTCAGTGCAAGACTGAAGCCGGACAGTGATTTGAAATGGGCTATCGTGTGATTTGACGATATGGAAAACTAAGGGTCGTATTTTAGAACGTTCCTTAACGTTAAGGTTTACCTTAAGTCTATTGTAAAAACAATAGATTGAAGGTGGACCTTAATGCTAAGGAACGTTCTAAAATACGGCCCTAAAATTGTGTTAACAGCTTTGATGATATTAATGTCATCGTTAGTATACAGACGCATGTACATGTATAAATCTATATTATAATTGACGGTGGCACTTTACGTTCGACCGCTAACTCCTCCGTGGTTTCTGATCGAAATGACACCATTTTCACAGGGAATGCTGAGAATGACATGGAGGTGGTCCTTAAGTGGGTGCCATTATATTTTTTACCCCTAAGCGAATAAAATGCATGAAGAAACTTCCAATCATTTACAATGCCCACTAGCCTGGTTTCGCTGGCCACCGTTTAGATGGCGCTGCGTACGCAACGCCACCTAAACGGTGGCCGACGGAGCCAGGCTACAATGCCCACCAACATTTTCTTCAACCATGCAGGGTGATTAGAAAACAGGAACTTCAACGCATAAAACTGCTGCCATCGCCTTGTCAAGACCCAGGTATTTCTCCCGCAGAATCTGATGACGATGGATTTATAATCCGTAAGGAGGACATGATAGAATGCCCTGTTATGCCTCCACCGGGATTCGGGGAATCTACCAAGAACAAACCAGGTTCTCCTAGAGAGAAGTTGAAGGTGACGAGGAAGGGGAAAACGCTGACGATAATGAGGAAGGCGAAAACGTTGCGGGTAATGAGGAAGGCGAAAACGTTGAGGGTAATGAGGAAGGCGAAAACGCAGATGGTGGTGTTGGCCATGATGCCAACGAAGGCGACAAAGTGGAAAGTAAAGGTAAGGCGCAGAAGAAACGCGTAAGAAATCGCTTCAAATGTCCCGTGTGCGGCGTGAGTCTGATTAACCTCCAACGCCACTTGAAGACCCGACACAAGTTGAAAGGTAAGGAGTTAGAAAAAGCGCTCAATGGCAAAGAAAAAAATGGCAAAGCATGCTGCCGAAAAAGGTGATGAACCTTCTGCACTAGATAGCCTACTGTGCGAGTATCTATCTCGTCAACACGATGGACAATGAAAGAACTGCACTAGACCATGTCTCGCGTTTGCGAGTAGTTTGCCTAGCCTTGGCCGGCAGCGACATATTTAACTTGGTTCACCTAGGAAAAATCCACGAGATAAGAGATAAGGATGGTGTATTTGAAAAATGAGTTTCAAACGGATAATACAAGTACACCACGCCGAACAATTTCTGCGTCACACTCAACAAACTAGAGGAATGTGCAAAGTCAATTAACAGGCAGAAAGTGTCGGTAGGGTGGATCGATGGCCAAAACACTTTCGATGACTATTACACCAGCATCGACGGATTTCAGGGCAAGATCAGAAAAAGGTCGAATAAAGAGCTTGTAAAGGCCGCTGCCGAAGCTGACTTCGACAACTGGGCGGAGTTGGATGCCATCGCCGAGTTTGAAGATTCGGAAATATGGCACGCATGCATGCACCAGCTTGGCAGACAAGGCTCTATGTGCGTCACAGAGTGACTTCATTAGATTAAGAAACACTCTGATCATGTCTGTTCTACTGCCAAACTGTAAAAGAGCAGGAGAGTAGGCAAAACTGACGGTTGCCGAATTTAAGCGCGGCAAGTGGAGCGACGAGGATGGTAAATACTTCGGTATGAGCATCCTCGACCACAAAAGCAAGATGTCGAAAACTTGCCCGCTGTCCCTGACGAAAGAGCAGCACACTGCGATCTCCAGTTACATCGAGTATGTTCGCCCTCTTCGGGCGCCCATGGCGCAGAAACTATCTTTCGTTCTAGCTAGAAGCCGAATGCCCTGGCTGCGTCAGTGGAACCTCGGTTGGGGACCACCTCGGTAACGGGACCACCTCAGTTAAGTGGACCACTTTAGTCCAGTCCCGATTATTTTATCATTAATTTCCATTAACATGACCTCGGTAACAGGACCACCTCGGTATCCGGACCGGGACCACTCAAATTGGCAGTCCCAAAGACCAAAATTCACCACCTAAGTGGACCAGTGACCGTAAACAGAAAGACATCTGAACTGAATAACTACCTGCTGCAATGATGTAAATGAGTTTAGATCACCTTTATTTCATATTTTCTGGTTTGATTCAATAGAATAATAATCACTTTAGTATTGACCTTCAGTTACACACTCAATTTAAGAATTTTGTTACATGCTGGGTACTGTATGTGTGCAGTTGTAGGCTTTCAATTGAGCTTGCAAAGGTGACAAACAGTTCGACAATAACAACTTAATCACACATGAAGGAACACAATGTGGTTAATTGGTGTGCATCATAACAGTTTGTTGGTGTTACTGACATGGAATTGTACAGAGCGTTGTACACAATCTTATTCCATCACATCCAAAGTGTGAGAAGATGAGATGGATTCAAGCGGTGCCCTTTCATCTTATTTCACATTACATGTGAGAAGATGGGGGTCAATTTAAGCACTGTCCTTTAGTCTTAGTATTTCATGACATGTGAGAAGACGAGATAATCTAAACAGTGTTATTTAAGTTTTGGCAAGAATACACTGTCATATACATACATGTATTTCATATTTGGTCTGACAATTTCGGTAACAGGACCACCTCACCTAAGTGGACCACTTGCTCCAGTCCCTTGGGTGGTCCCCTTACCGAGGTTCCACTGACATTCTCCAAGCTACTTGGTGGATTCATCAGAAATCTCGTGGTATTCCAGAGGCTGAAATTCGGCCGATAACCACCACGCAAATCCGCAAGGCAACGATAACGGACCTGAGAAAAAGAGGTGCGACGAGGGAGGAACAGCTGGCAGTGGCCAATGTCCAGGGCACAACTATAAAGTCTGCATTGAATGATCAAGGACTTCAGCTAGGAGGAACGAATTCTTTAATAGGGAGGTTTCGCAAGCGCCCGGTTAGGCCATACGACAACGTTTATCTATTGTTTGGGTATACCCACACAATAGATAAACGTCGTCGTAGGGCCTAACCGGGCGCTTGCGAAACCTCCCTAATATGGTACCTCCGGCGTGTGTATGTATGTATGGTTTATTGAAATTAAAATAAGTAGTACAGGAGTCCAGGGCCGAAGCAGAGCATTATTGGCCCTGGAAGGAAGAGATGATACAAAAAGAACAAACTGTCTGGCCGACAGGAGAAAATAAACCATACATTGAACTGATCACAAAATAAAATTACTAAGTACAAAAGATAAGAGAGAGAGTGAAGAACAGAACTCCGGCGTGGAATAACCTTCCTACAGAACTAGTGAACGTAAGTAACATGGAGGCCTTCAAAAATGGGTTTAGACCTACTATGGAGGGATGACCCGTCATGTTATACGGCATAATTCCCTGGACTTTTTTTTACTTTCGCAGCTAAAACGATCAGCGCGATCTTGACTAACAGTATTCTTTCTCCTTTCAGATAGTGTTAAACCTTCGATAGTTGGTAACCTATAGGCCCGTATGCACCAACGTGGATAAACCTTAGATTAGGCTTAAACTAGGTTTAAGTATGGTTTAAAAAATTAATCCGCCTGCACCAACAAGAAGGTTTAAACTTGGATTAATACATTTTTGAAGAAGTGACTGAAGTGACAAGATGGACTGGATCGATGCTTTGACAATTTTCAACGGCCAGAATGGCTGATTTGAAATAGAAGCAATCCGATGGAGGACTTTAGAGATGGTGATTTCCACAAAAGATACCGCTTCACCAAGGAGAACGTTTTGCTAATTTTGGATTGGATGGAAGAAGAGATTAGGCTACACCTAACTCCAACAGGAACGCTGCTGTTTTACCAATTAACAGGCTTTTACTCACGCTACGATTTTACGCCACAGGTCATTTCCAGATGACAGATTGTGATCTTGCAGGTGTTCACCAAATTACAGTCAGCCGGATAGTGAAATAGGTGTCCCAAGCAATAATATTGCTCGGCAGAGGGGTAGATTAAACTTGGATTAAGTCATTTTTGCCAGAGCATATACAATGGGATCGTGTTCACAGGGTGTGACCTAATCCATTGGTAATAGCCATTTATGTTATGAAATTGGTTCAACCATGGATGAACCATGGATAACTTAATCTGTGGTTTACCTATGTTGGTGCAGGTTCAAGTTCGGATGATTTAATCCACGCTTAATCCATGATTAGTAAGTCTAGGTTTAAGCCAAATTTTAAACCACTTTGGTGCATACGGGCCATAGAGAACAGATAATTCTATCGCACTTCTATCAAACGTTTGCAGAAATGGCAGAATATAAAGAACCAATAGTAGACACAGATCTAGATTATGAAGATGAGCCGGATAGTTCTTCTGTTTGGAGTGGAACAACTCGGGTCGAGTCTGATTCGGACGTAGATCCAGAGGTTGAACAGTTTCCAAATGACAGCACTAACAAGGATACTAGACTTGTAGTAATGGGGGACACAAAGATTTCAGTCTCAAGTATACACATGTTTATCCTGACGATGCAGTGGAAAATGAGATAAACATGATTCCGGTTGGGAAATCAGCACAGGACAATGCAAAGGAAAGGTTGATCATCTGTACTTCATGGTAAACGTTGACACCAACCACCACCACATGGAACGAGTAACAACAGAAAAGGATCTGGAGGTTACCATTGAAAAGAACCTGGGGCCGTATGCACAAAACATTTTAAGTGTAAAAGGGGCTGGAGGAAGAACGCTCCCATGTCCAAAGTGTGCATATCTCAGAAAGTAAAGGTCCGATTTGAATAAAATTCGCAGTGGTGATACTTGAATCTGAAAGATTAACAATCACCATGAAGAGAAGTAGTAATATTATGTAACAGTGGCTATTAAGACAATGCATTTTGATACTTGACAATAAATCCTATTGTATACTGTTGAAACTCCAAAAAATGGTCATAACAGCAGGCCTAGACCAATGGTAACTGATTAGGCCTATTCTATCAAGAATAATGCCCACCACATTCACGTAAAATGATATAATTACTTGACAATTAGACTGGACTACTAAAGTTGGGGGCACTCACTCTAGGTAAGAGCCACATCTCCTAACAATATGACATTGGCCCCAATGATTAGGCCTATTCTATCAGGAATAATGCCCACCACATTCACGTAAATTGAGATAATTACTTGACAATTAGACTGGACTACTAAAGTTGGGTGCACTCACTCTAGGTAAGAGCCACATCTCCCAACAATATGACATTGGCCCCAATGGTGTGTTGCAATATGATTAGGCCTATTCTTGGGGGTCTATTACCTAATGCAATGGACATAATTACGAGTGTTATGTGCAGAAGCAGTGTCACCAGAATTGAACATGTTGCATTATGCTTTATATTAACCAAAAATACACCGTAATCTTACACATTCACTACACTGAATGTCGAAGGTCTACATGTACCCTGCTTGACTAGTCAGTGAATGTATTGCATCATCGCCTTGATGCAGTTATATGGTAATACAATGTTGACCTGAACTTGCAATCAGCAGATCATCCAACCATGACATGGTGGTAGGTCTGCATGCTGCGAAGTGGTTTTGTTGTTGTCATTCCTGCTATTGAGCATACCCATTAGAAGTTGAAGTAAACATCATTGTTTTATTGTAATTGTGTGAAAGTTAATGAGAAACAATGACTGAATACCTATGCCGATTCTGAGCCAAAAAACCCAGTTATTTCTCTACTTTTGTTGAGGTTCAAAAAAGCATTGTTTTAGATAATTAGGTTTTTTGTTTTCTCTGCATGGTGACTGTTAATCTTTTGCTATCAAGTATCACCACTGCGAATTTTATCCAAATCGGAGCAATACTTTCTGAAATATGCACACTTTGGACATGGGAGCGTTCTTCCTCCAGCCCCTTTTTATTCAGAGCCACATAGGGTTCTAAGGGTCCGAAAAAAGGGTCTCAAAAAAGGGTTAACCCCAATTATTTCTCAAACTGTTAAAGGTACGAAAATTTCGATTGCAGATTCGGAATCTACGTAAAAAAACACTCCAGGACACCAATTTTGGTGATTATAGCACTTTCGGTAGTGGAGAAATATCGGTTTTTGCGTTTTCCAAGGTGGGCGTGGCATTTTGGTTGCCAATGCCAACAGATGGCCATAACTTCCTTAATAATTGTAGTTGACACGAAATATTTTGGACTTTTTAGTTTCATATCAACACCTATCCACAGCATAAACATGACAAAATTCTGAGTCGGTCGGGTGGGCTGACTGGTTGAGATGATGTGGAATGACCCAGGTGCATAATGCGTTCGGTTGTTTAGTCCCTACATTTATTAGGCAACATTTTGTAAATATCAGAACATGTACGGAGAAACTGACATCAGTAAAAACCAGGTGTCGGAATCAAATCATCTTCAATCTTTGTCAACAAGCAATATCTTCATGCACGTGATTGACAATTGGTGGATTCTCGAACCCACCATCTCTAACGTTCCCGTCGCTTCATGCCTGGCATGTGCAATTCTCTGTCTTTTAGAGGGATATTGTAAAACCATTAATTTGAAGTATGCTGGTGGAGAGGATTTTACATGCCAAATGTCCCAGAGGAAAGCTGAGTACATTGAAAAAACAGATGCCTTGATCCAAGATGGATGTCAGATATTCCAAGTAAGGTCTAAGGTAACCTTATCGCCTATTTTTGCAAAAGTCGAGGTATTTGTGTATTGTACTTGTAGTTTTGGCAACACATCGGAGCAGATCTTATCAGTATCATTCTTTATAGAGGGTGAAACAATCGAATACCCTGTATTTTTTTTCTTTATGTTTGTTAAGAACCCAGTTAAAACGTAAAACGCCTGTTAGTGTGGGATATCACGAAATCATATCAAGCCCCAACTAACGCTGAATCGGTTAATGTCGTCCTGGGTACACCTCATTATTACCCAGGGTAATCCTGGGTAATCCTTTTTGTTACCCAAGATCGTCCTGGGTACAAATAAGGTACCTTAACATTACCCAGTTTAAAATCCGCGCCATTTCCCCCCTGCGCCCGAGGTTGTGGTTCGTGCGTTCACATTCACGCTGGCAATTGCCCCTCCCAGTGCATATCATGGTGTCGCGTGCAAGCCACTTCAGTTTCGCATCAACGTTGACACCTGCTTTCAACTTGTATCTACCGTTACCGACATCCACCAGATTTTTCTTCAGCACTCTTCCTTTTGAAATGAAAATTCCATCCTTATAGGATGGAATAGATTGCAAGTACGCCTGTAAATAGCAGTTTTTAACGCGAGTTGCCATTCTGACAGCTGCAGACAATCACCACGTCAAAATGCATGTCTGTAAATTCGTGGCCGGCTAGAATAAGATAGTACCGTACCTCGAGCGCAGGTGGAAAATGGCGCGGATTTCAAGCTGGGTAATGTTAAGGTACCTTATTTATACCCAGGATCGTCCTGGGTAACAAAAAGGATTACCCAGAATACCCAGGGTAATAATGAGGTGTACCCAGGACGACATTAATCGATTCAGCCCAACTAACTTCTTCAAATATTTGGTACTTTGCTACTCGTCAAGCAGTGGCCTTTGCCAAATGCAGATCAATGTCTGAAACGAAGACCACCCCACCCACCCCCGCCAGGAACAGGAATGGCTAGGGGGCCTATTCATTGCTTCCACGTTCTATTGGAATACTACGAAACCAGCAATGCATTTTCCCCGCCCCAGCTTTAAGTCATAATAATGTCGACGTCAGCAATGGCGGACATTATTCGTAAACGATGAATACACTGCTGCAGGGTTTATGCTTTACTTGATACTGAGACAATAAGAAAATGGCGCCCGCCATGGAGGGAACAGACCGAGATGTCAAACCGAGAAAACATTCGATGCCGCTTTGGGCCCCGGTCAACAATGTTTTTTTCCAGGTAACATTCAACCCGCGTAAGCTATGCTGATGCGATTGAACTGACCGTCATGGTAACCTCACGCATTCACATCAACATGGCCGCTGCGGACCGGTAGGCATAGTATTTTAACTGTCCAACATGCTATTCCCTCTATTCCACTCAACATTTTGATGAATTCGTGCTAAACATGCCCACACTACGCCAATCAACACCAAAATAGATTTAATCGGAACTAGAGTGCCTGTTATTCGACTTCAAACATTCGGAGCGGACATTTGTTTCCTGCGAGCGTGGCTACTGCATTTTGAGCGGGAGAAATGGAAAAACGTCCATCGCTCACGTGACGCGTCTCAGTCAATCATATTCACGGATTCTCTTTGGAAACTATTGTTAGCCATTGTGTCGATTTCCTCTAAATAGCCATTTATCCCTTAAGCCAGCACGTGAAATCTGCTCAGACCCCATGCAAATGTTTTTGTAGAAAATTCTGGAAGGCGAGGTTTTCTCTGCCTGTCTTGTGACTTTATTTGAGAGTATGTCCCACTTTGTGGGTATTGTACTGATTGTGTCTCCCGTGACTCAATCTCTGTCAACTTTGCCCAAAATCCAGAGACAACGTTCCTTATCAGCCGGGGTGCGAATTTTTTTTCCCACTCTGGTTCCGGGTCAGATATAACTCATTTGCATATGGCCAATCAGCGCACTCATGTCTCATTATCTATGCCCCACAAAATACCGCCATGGCCGAGTCCCATGTCCGCATTGTTCTCTTCATCCAGAGTTCAATAATGCTGTTAGGTCAGTCAAGTCAGTAATTGTATTGGTAACGTGGATCATCGGCAGCATTGTATTCACTGTAATCTGGTTGAAAACGCACTGTGTGCTGCTTTGATATTGGAATTTCCAATGCCTCTTCTCGTAGTTTTTTTTTATTCGTACAGAGATAAGTAGAGTGTCATGCAAGGCTACTGCCATATCGCACTGCATCCAAAAGTAGGCCATAATATCTATTGTTACTCATCGTACCTAGAAAAAAATAACCGATACTTTGGTACACTGTATCATTGCTTTTATACCAGGGGGTGTCCCAATTAATTTTTGTTGAAAATAACAAAATAACATTTCACCACTTTCCATGACCATTTATAAAACTAGATTCATTATATTATATAAATTTATGAAAAGAAAACGCGTGCATGTGCGAAGTGTTAGTTTGTGGATCCCCATCTTCTTTTTCCCATTTCGGTCAACAACTACTTTCATCCCACCCATGTGATGTGGCTTGACGATTTCATCATTGTGTTTATAAAAATTTCCAATAGATCACTTAAACGGAAATGAGCGAGATAGGATAAGGAAAATTTATGTTTTTTCCCCATTACATGTACGTTACTTAGGCATGTGTTTTGAAACATAGTATGAACGAAGGCGAAAACGCGCCAAAAGGATTCCACAAGCTTCAACAATTCCACGTGTTCATAAATTATGCAGCTACAACACGAGAAATGATTGGCCATATGCAAATGAGTTATATCTGAGCCCGGAACCAGAGTGGGGAAAAAAATTCGCAGCCGGGGTCTGGGTAGACCCCAGAGTTAATACTCATTCTGCAAAAGGTGGCAGTGCAGTTAGCGTTCCACTGTCTGGTGATATGTTCGGAAACGGCGCCATTTTGACACAATGGATTTCAGATATGTCATCTTGCAGATGAACGTTTTGCCGAGAAATAGGTAGGGCCTGATTAGACCCCATGTGCCACATAACATATTTTCAATGAGTTTTTTTGCTGTGAATAGGTTGTTAGATTTGTCTTCTTTACTCGTACTTTAGCATACAAAATGGACAGACCATACATCAATTTCCACTCCTGTCATCGATGATAGGCTACTCCTAGGGACCTAGAGAAGATACAATGGTTCATCTCCGAGGACTTTCATGAATCGTTGTGTTTTATATGTTTAGTGTTGCTTTTCAGTTATGAGGGTTCGTTCACTCAAGGAACATTATTTACTCATGAGATCATTAATTACAAATAGATCTTCTTCATTGATGCAATGGCCTGCTTGTTATGGTCCCTACATTATCAATATAGGGACCATCTTGATGTCACGTAGGTAGGAAATTTTTTATTTCTTTCTATCTTCTTCCACACTCAATTGGCACACGATTCCAAGAAAACCACTCAATCACTGCAAAATCAAGTAGTACCATCATATAGTCAATATTTGTATCCAGGTCTGAAAGGTTAGATAGTCTCAAAAAAATTAACTTACGGTGGTTTTTGAAGACTGTTTTATCCTGAAGTGATGAAGTTAAATATGTCCCTCAGTGTTTTTGTTCGCTTCGGGCTGGTACGATGGATCCGTATCCAGCTCGATCACTTTGCCCTTCCTCTGATCTCTGAAGGCAGTCTCCTCCCCGCCCGGCTCCTTCCCAGCCTGGCCACTTCCCCGCCTCGCCCTCCACCCCTGCNAATTTTGGAAATGTGGTCAGGCGTTGTAAATAAAACATGTCAAAATACCATAAAAGTACAAGTTATATGACGGAAATGAAGGCACCTGCGGGGTCTACCAGTCGAAAGGAATTGAATGAGACGGGTCTTGGAACGCACTAATTAGCTAATAAGTTGAAACAAAAGACTAGTAATCGGTACACTTTCCCACGAAATGTTGCACATTTTGAAGATCAAACAACATGTGCATCATAAAGTTCGAGTTTTTTTCTACTTAGTCCACCTATTTTGATAGCAATATTTTCAACAGGTATTGAGTATTCGGCATGTGAATTCCATGAATGCTGCCAGATTTTCCAAAACATGGCGGCCATATTGGATTTGGATTTTACTTCCTGGTTGTCCTTTTTGTACTGAGCGTGTATGGTGTACATGAAGAGCATGTCAGGACACCCTCGCCAACCCAGGTTCTATGGGTTTGTGACATTGCTGCCACACCCTCAATGTGTCATTTACATGCTTCTTCTCCAAGAAAATTGTACATGTTTTTCGTGTTTGGTGAATTTCTTTGTTTTTGATTATGTAATGTAATTAAGCTGTAATCCTTGGGACTTTCCTCATTTTCTGTGTCTATAAAGCGCAGTGATCACATTGGACCATAAAAACAGTCAACTGGAGGTGTCTTTACTGCTTTTCTCAGAGGGGCCTGGATTGAAGCAATATGAAAATTCACAATGTCAGCCCGCCCTTAAAAATAAAAGGTTTTGACGTCATACATCCTTCCAAGAGGGATCCCAAGTACCAATGATACATCCAACTACTGTCTGAAAGGCCTGTTCCGAACAACTCTCTTTTGAATTCCATTAAATTTTTTACTGAAAATTTCGACACTAAAATATGCTTTTCGGCGGGCATTTGCGATTATACCGGCTCTCACGAGAACGGACAAGGAATCAGCCCGATGCAGGTTTACTTCTGGTTTTATCATTATATGTCACTTGAGAGCGAAAAAAGGACCAATCGGCAGATATCTGGTGTATCATTTTAGTTCTAGTAAAAGGATGTATCTGGTTGCTATGAATTCGTCGTACAGTTATGCAGAGCACCCTCAAGACATGGGTTTTTACCAGTATTTCGCCGTAGTGTTCTACAGGAGAGAATTAATGTTTGTATGACCTGAGGAAAGGTGGGTTGACTGGCCGTGTCTCCTTCCCGCCAAACCGTATCGTTATTGGTTGTGTTTTCAAACCATATCAGACGTTCTTGATACAGGGAGACATGGCATTTCATATCAGTACACTCCCTAATGGAAATAATACACATGGTAACATAAGAGAAATTGTAATTTATCGTTGTAATATTGAATGCACAAAAAAAGAAACTATTTTGTACTTAACGAATCCGGTAATTATTGAGAACGTCGAAATTAGTCGCTATTGGCAGGAAATAACGCTGAGTATCATACTCCACCAGGATGTCATTCTTACCCAAGTCAAGAAAGGGAAAATATATGACTTTATTTTATTCAGAAATAGCTCTCGTTGGCAAGAACCAATTCATCAGGAATGGAGTTTTGCGAAAAGGATGGAATTCCGTAACTTTCATAGTAATAACCAGTTTGACATTATCCTCTTTTCCTCATTGGTTGCTAAGAAAGTGTTCGGTTTATCTGTTAGTGTAGGAACAAACAATAGTATAGTTACCAGTACATGTAATGTTCCGGAGATTAGACTTCTGCCTGTCACGTTTTTGAAGGAATATCCTTATCTCCTGATGAAAGGAACCTGGTGGAAACGTTTGCAGAAAATGGGTATGAGTGCAACAGGATCCCTATTACATGTGCCTGAAGTCAGCAAATGGATTGGTAATTCGGAAGAGTACGAATACATATTTTTAGATCGGGTATGTGTTTACGAAAGAGTATATTAAGTGCATCAGAAGATGTGGTATACCTTAAAGCTGAACTTAATAGATATAAACCCCAAGCGGCAGAGGTAGAAATTACGAACAGCCACAAGGCACTTCCAAACTACCTCTGAAAACGATACACCCTCTCGGACGGTCACAGTTGGTTTCACTTGCCACCACGCTCTTGAACAGTAAAGATCTCAGCACAGCTGCCAAATGAGAAAAAACGAAAAATAATCTGTGATGGCACCGAGATTCGAACCCACAACCCTCTGATGGATTCGCAAACCTCTTTCTGTACGCGCCACGAAGACTGCTTGCTTGCATGACGAATTCCGATTGCTTTATTTCCTCATGGAGATCTTCAAATTCTTTCATTGACCATTTATATAGTAAAAATTTGTTTAAATGAACTTTGTTCGGCTTTGCCACCACTTCGTGGTTCACGCTACGGCTATGCCGCGATGGTCGTTATATCAGAAACTGATAACCATTCATTAAATTTATCGCTATAACCTTTCCATTTTACTAACCCATACTTTTTTCCTTTAATTGTTTTATATCTGAGAATTTTCTCAATTTTATACTCTAATTGTTCAGGATTTGGAACATAACTTAATTCTTCTTGATAAAAGTAACCATCAATGATTTCATCTTGATAATCTTCAAGTTGATAAACAAATGGTTTTGAGTAAATAATATGTTTGATTTTAAACACTTCTTCAGTAAAGTTAGGAAGATAACCTTTTGCAAAAATAGTTTTATATTTGGTAATTCTTACACTATCGCCAATCTTAAATTTAGGTAAACCGAAATCATACATTAAAAATGCGCCGTATAAATTGAACCAAACTGCACCCTCATTTTCTTCTTTCCTAGCATCTATTGGTTTCAGTCCGATTGAGGAGTGAAAATCTCTCTACAACTGCAGCTTTTTTATCCGAAAAAGAAGAAAACCATTCTATATCATTTTTCTCTAAAATGTCTTTTAAATATTTGTTGTAAAATTATTTTCCATCGTCGAATTGTATTTTCTCGGGTTTTGCAGCTACGCCCAGTACTGGTTCCTTGAAAACATTTTCGAACAATTCTCTTACTTCCTCACCTCTTTTACTCTTTAATGGAAAAGCCCAAGCGTATCTACTAAATAAATCTATCATGTTAGAATGTAATTGTATCCACGTTCGGTTTCGCCGCCACTTCGTAGTTCACTTCTTGCATTCATATCAACTAAATCAGCTTGCCATTGTTGATCAATGTAAGAAACCATAGTTTTTCTGTATAGGAATTTTGTAGTAATCGGTTTATGTAATTGGTAAGTTGGTAAATTCTCAAGAAACTCTTTTAACTCTTTGTACTTAATTAACTTACCGCTCGACTTTACTTTCTTCCAAATTTGAGAAATATTTGAGTAAGCAACTGGACTTTTATGATTAAAATACAAATCTCTAAGATATTGTTCGTGACCCATGATTATTTATTTACTAAATAAATTTTGCTTTCTTATTCCCACATTTAGCACATTTCACTAACAAATATTTTCTACCACCAGATAATTTATGAATATTGCTTCCCCCTTATTTGGGGTGAATTTTCTACATTTAACACAGTAAACATCCATTTATTCAGTAGGAAATATTTCAGTTTATATTCAGTAGCAACCAATTTTAAAGCGACCTTACAGTGGAAAATGTGAAAGCGGCAGTGCGATTTTGCTAAAATTTAAGCATTTTTCATGTTTTTTGACACCTGAAATTTTAGCATTTTCATGGAAAAATGGTGATTTTTTAGTGTTTTGGCCGCTGCAGAAGTGATTTTCCCATCTTCCGTCTGGATCCACCCAATACACATATACTCGCATTGGACCGCATTGGGTAGCATTTACATCCAAGAGTTTTGAACTACAATCGGATTCGATCGGATGGCATGTGGGGTTTTGCCTGTCGCCTAAACAGCCCTACTGATTCAAAACCGGTAGGCTTATTTGCTAGTCAATATTGGTTCATTGCGCTTCTTTCGTGGCGCCTTTTGAATAATCACTAGAAGTTTATTAAGGACGGATTTGTAGGGCCGAGTTTACATAGAGATATTCGGTATACAGACACGCGGGTGAACAAAGGTTTTATGGTCATGAACCCTTTGTTAGGACATTGTTCGCCCGCGTGTCCGTATACCGTATACCTCTATATAAACCCGGCCTAGAGAGATGTGAACACGGCACTACACGATATTACACGTCGCCATGACAACAGCTGGTGAAGCCAGTCTTC